>JAYKAV010002774.1:230417-346637 GCA_035582835.1 Phoebastria nigripes
AAAAGAAAAGAAAAGAAAAGAAAAGAAAAGAAAAGAAAAGAAAAGAAAAGATCCTAAAACACAATTAAGATTTTATATATAATTTCACGGCAAACATTAGGTTTTGGTACACTGAACTGCTAGGAAATTTGTGGATTCTTGCAACTCATTTCTTATGCAAGAAAATGGAAACTTGCATGTATCTGATGTCAGACTTTAACAGGTTACTTGGTTCAACAGGAAAACATCATTGAAAGTGTCCCTAGTCACAAATCTCAAGAATGCAAAGAACAGTGCTAACAACCTGCATCTGTGATGCAACAGCCCATTATCTGCTTGCTAAATAATTATATGTTTTAGAAACTAATCCCATGCATACAGCTCTAAGAGTATGAAAAGAAAGAAACAAAAGAGGTACAGTATGAAATGTGTGCTAGGCAGCCTTCTGAGGAGTGGGGGAAAAGTGGGGAGTAAAGAGAAAATACAATTTTGTATTCTGTGAATTCCAGTTCTTAAAAGCTGTCTGAGCAAAATATGTACTGTTAGCTGCCCTGTAAAGAAGAATGGGAGATGGGCAGCTGAAATATATGAAAGGAATGATAGTCTAAAAGCTAATTGCTCTTATTTCCATATAATTCAAAAAGATAAAATTGCCTGAGCAATATGACAGAAGAAATAATTTACTCCCAATCTGAATAACCTAAGGCTTACATGTTTCCCTATTTGAGAAAAACTTGTGTAGGAAAGTTGAAACAGTAAGCTCATGTATGCATTTCTTTCCAGGGTGAGGTTTGCAATTTAAAGATGGTATGTAGCTTTCGAGCCTGAGCAGGGACAGGTCTCATCCAGAGAAGCACCCTTCCCTTGCACAGGGCTCACCACAGCTTAAAAATCAGCGCACACACACCCTTTTTGTACTAGTAAGAACTCCTGCTGTTCCCAAAAGCCTCCTGGAGAGGGTCTTTGTGGTTCATAGTGCCTGACTATATGTTGTAACTGTCTCCCCACAGAAGGGGGATATGGGGTAGCTGAGACGCAGAAGGTTCATAGTGCCAGAGCTGCACTCAGCGCTGGTCCATCAGCCTGAATTGCTGGATCTCTGCCTTGTCTTACAAGAGCAGAGGACAGCATCTCCTGCCTTAGCAGTAGACTCCAATAACGGGGAACACTGCTGTAACTGGAAGTAGCAATTAAACTCAATACTGGCAGTGCTACATAGCAGGATTCCAAGTTTAATAACTCAAAAGTTAGGACAGTAAAAGTAATCATCATTCACACAAAAGCACACATCAAAATATATTTCTTTGAAAAACTAAAGCAATTAATCTAAAATCACCAGGATAGAAAAAATAATTAAATCTATAGCACTGAGTGAAAGGAAGTATTGTCACTACTATCATAGTATCATAGGCTCATAGGATAATTCAGGCTGAAAAGGACCTCAGGAGGTCTCTAGTCCAACCTCCTGCTCAAAGCAGGGTCACCTCTGAGCCCAGACCAGGTTGCTCAGGGATTTATCCAGTTAGGTCCTGAAAACCTCCAGGGATGGAGACTGCACAACCTCTCTGGGCAGCCTGTCCCACTGCCTGATGGGGAAAAAGTGTTTCCTTTCAACCAATCTGAATGCCTCTTATTTCAGTTTATGCCTTTTGTCTCTTGTTCTCCTGCCATGCACCACTGTGAAGAGCCCAGCTCCGTCTTCTTGCTAACCTCCCCATAGGTACTGGGGGGCTGCTGTTGGGTCACCCCAAAGCTTCATCTCTTCCAGGCTGACCAAGTAGGTTCATTCAGCCTCTCCTCACAGGGCAAGTGCTCCAGCCCCCAACCAGCCTGGGGGCCTCTGTTGAACTCACTCCAGTTTGTCCATGTTGTTCTGTATCTAGATGAGGTCTAACAAGTGCTGAGAAATGGGGGATAATCCTTTCCCTCAGTCTACTGGCTAATGCAGCCCAGGAGTATTCCCAGTCACTTTCTTCTCCTTCACATGCCCAGAGAGGGTTCACTGCATGATTTTCCAAGGGAACAAAGTGAGGCTGACCAGCCTGCAGTTCCCTAGGCTGACCTTTATGCCTTTTTGAAGACGGATGAAACACTTGCCCTTCTCCAGTTGTTGGGGACCCTACCTTCCAAAGACAACAGAGAGCCTCCTTGCAAGGACGTGAGCCAGTTCTCCCAGAAACCTTGGCTGTAGCCCATTTGGTCCCATGGACTTGTATGGGTCAAATTCTCGTAAGTAATCCCTGACTTGACCCTCATCCACTGCTTGTAGGTCTCCCCTTTGAACCCTGGGAGACCTTGTTACTGAAGACTAAGGCACAGAAGACACCTCACCCTTATCTGTGTCTGCTGTCACAGTTCACTCACCCAGGCAGCAATGGGCCGCCGTTTTCCTTGTTCAGACTTCTATCATTAAAGTAGTGCCTGAAGCTCTTCCTGTTGCCCTTGACATCCCTTGCAAACCTCAATTCCGGCTGAGCTTTGGCTTTCCTAATATCATTGCCTGGGCAATATTTCTAAACTCTGCCTTTGAAGCCTGTCCCTTCCCCTTCCTTCCCTCCTGTATGCTCCTTTTCTGCACTGGAGCTCTGCCATGAGCCAAGCCATCTCCTGTCACACCCACCTGTCTTCCTGAATATCAAGGTGGGCCCCACCTGTGGTTGGAGGATGCTGTCCTTAAAGGCTTGTCAGCTCTCCTGAGCATCTTTCAGAGCTGCCCCGTTGGATCCCACCTACCAATTCCCTAAACARGTGGCAGTCTGCTCGCCTGGAGTCCAGGGTCTGTGCTGTGCTGCGCTCCTTCCTCGTTTCCTGCAGGATCTTGGACCCCACTATTGCATGGTCACTACAGCCATGGCTGCCACCAACTAACACGTCCCCAGCCGGCTCTTCCTTGTCAGTGAATAGCAGATGCTGGGGAGCATCGCCCTGCTTGGCCCACCCAGTACCTGTATCAAGAAGCTCTCCCTTGTTCCAAAGCAAAACATTAAAAATAGAGGTTGAAATGATAAAAATATGAGCAAGGTTTACAAGTTAGCATTCAATAAACCATCATCTGTATTTCAAGCCATCTCTGAGTTTGACCGCAAGCCTATTTTAGGTATTAGGGGAAGAAAGAAAAAAGAAAACTTTCATGTGGAAGGAATAGAGTAGAAGAATGGACCATTTTAAACTCTAGTTTACTGCGTGAGATTTTCAACTACTGAAAGGCCAGAAAGAACCCTGAAACATCCATGGATTGTGTTCTGGAATGTAAGAACAACCAAATTAGGTCAAATTAAGGCTGTCTCACATAATGTTGAATCTAATAGTGATCAATATAGGATGCCTAGGGTTTGAGTATCAGAAAGAATAAAAGTGAAGGATGCTCTTGTGTGGAACACCATCTGGTACCCCAGGACATCGTCTCATTTTCAGCAGTTGTTGGATTTGGACTGTTGGGGCTGCAGATTGCACCTAAACCATCCTACCAGTCTTGGTAATCCCATCCTTTACAAGCTCATCTAATTTCCTTTAGAGCTCATTTATAACTTTAGTAACAATAAATTACACAATTAAATTGTGTGTTACGTTGGAAAAATGCTTCCTTTTGTTTGTCTTAAAGATACAGTTAAGGCTGTGCCCTAGCTCCTGTGTAACAGGAAACAGTGGGAAACAATGAACAACAGTTCCCCGTTCACCTTCTTTACACTGTACACAATTCTCATGGATCTCCATCAAAGCAGCTCTCAAGCATTTTCTTTCCTGATGAACTTTCCTTGGGATACATTTCATATGTCCATCTGTCTCTTCTCCCCTTCCCATGTGTCTCTCCCACAAACACCAGTTTGAGAACTGTTTACAAAACAGTCCACAGATCTCCTGGCAGACTCTTAAGCAAAACACTAGCAAAGTCTGTGTTTTGGAAACTGTGTTTCTTTAGTAAGTACAGTTTCATTTTTATTTGATTATCTCCATTTGCTAAATGTGGTTAGCTAGCATTTTACAACAGCTATATTTCATCAGCTGGAAAGACGGGAGGGACTCTGATGCTGCATTTGGAAATGGGAGTGGGAGAAATATGTCAGGAATGGCCTTCACCAAGGTCTTTTAAGTTTTATGTATGCAGAGGGCTCCCCACATCCGATGTCAAGGTGACTGCCCCCGTGGAGGTCATCCCTGCCACTCAGGAATTCAGGTGGGAGGCTTTGGAGGAGGAATTGGAGATTGTCAGGGAGAGGCAGGACAGGGACGCTGGGTGTTTAGTCCCAGCGCACAGCGTGTGCTGGCATTTGCCCCCCAGGCTGTGGGCATCCTACTAAAGTGGTGCCCCGCGCACTGTCCTGGCTGCCTCATGCCCTCAGGAGCTGGGTTTGTGCCTTTTGTTCCGCCACCCTTTGCCTCCACATGTGACGTGGGGCAGGGAGCAGCACCTTTGCCATGCCAGCATCAGGACACAACTCTTCCTCTGCACCAGGGCTCCTGCAGAGCATAAGGCGGTCTTAAAATATTATCCTTGGTGCAGTCAGTGGGATTTTGGGAATTTTTGCCTTGGCTTTAGTGACCTTAAGAGCAATAGTCATATAAATCAGTGCCAGAAAATTATTTCTTGCCATGAAGGTAGAGTTTCAGCAGATGACAGGGGTGACGAAGCAGCATGTCACGGACCAACTCCCCCCACAACTCCCTGCACTGATGTGTGAAGCTTTATGATTCAATATGTGGCAGAGCACCTCCTTTCCATTTTTTTTCCTTATGGAGCTGGTCAAGGTGCATTTTACCTTTTTAATAGCAAGCCAAGTCCACTAATAGTTTTCATTCTTAGGGGAGGACTTACTTTGGGGGTAACTCTTCTGGTCATTCAGTTCAGAGCCGCATGTGTTGTCCTTACAAAACAAATTCCTTCCCCTGCCTCTCATCCTCTCTCCCGTAAACACAAAACCCACCTACCAAAGACATTATTCTAAATACAGCTGAGACAGGACAATGTCTTGTCTTTTCCTTACGGTGGCCAATAATGGTGATTGAGATTAAAAGAGGAAAGAAAAACAAGGCAAGGCTATTGATTCTTTCCTTGGTGACGTTTGGTTTTAGTCTAGGCTTTGGAAGACCTAGAGAAGTTTCCTCGAGTCTGTTGTATTTTATGTCTGTCATCTAACTTGTTTCTCAGTTTTGAGTTTGAGCAGACGTCTTGGCTGTCAGACACAAGTTTGTAGTTTGTGGATGGAGAGAACCAACGGGGAACTTCCTCAGATACAGCCTCTGAATTTTCAGTTTAAAGGGTCATACACTGTTTTAACCTTTTTTCTACGTAGTAGTAAAGTAAATCAACACTCATGTTTTCTCTTCCACAAATAAAGCCTTTTGTTTTCTAGCAGCTCAGTTGCTGTAGCACACCACCCAGACGGATAGTTCTTTTTCTAACTACTTTCACATCACAGTAAAAGGAGTAACCTGAAGGTACTTCACAAAGTTGATGGGCATTTCCTTTGGCAGTAGTGCCAGTATTTTGGAGACTTTTCACTTTCTTTTGGTTTAACCATTTAGCACATTGTTTTAGTTTTCTTTAGTACCGTAATGCGCTAGACCTTTTCCTCTTATCTACCCAGACTTCTCTGCTAATGGCTGCAAGCCTCAATTGTGTAAAGTTAAAAAGAGAAAAACATAAAACATTAGTTTCGCCAGTGCAGATAACATACAGGAGATAACAGCATTTACCTATTACTTTCTCCAGCATAATCTCTTACAGAGTATACTGAAAATATGCAGACAGGCAATCTGCGTAAGGTTTCTGTGAGTGCTCTGGACAATATTTCTGACTAGATCCTCAGCTGATTTAAGTTGGCATTAGTGTGTAGACTACACTTTTAAATGATTTCAGTTATGTGCACCGAACTCGTGTTTATCTCAAATCTAAACAAAGTTTAAAGATGGCTGAAGATCACAAGCTCTTCTAGCCAAGAGCCCATTTATTCCTAGTTGAGTGACAGGAATTTTAGAGCTGGTTAAAACTGCTATGCAGCCAGATGCTTTTCACTGGGCAAACTGAAAATCCTGGTTCAGAAAGGCTTCCAGCATATATTCAGTCTCTTTTATCTCTGTAGAAAGAATTGTCATGGTACAGAAAAGTTCCAGAAGTTTTCAGGAAAAAAAAATATTTTTTCCCTATTTATTCCAGGGAACTCATATGGGGGGGGAAAAGTAGAATTGGATTTAAAACAAATTTTCATATGAACCATTACATGACAAACTTACTGGTGAAAGAAACTGACAAATATTTAAAATGTGCTTCTCATAGGCAGTATTTCAGATTATGATACTTTGTTTCAGAATTTATCAGTTCAGAGTTGCAATTCCTATGTATCATCAACAAAATGTACTGTTAGTCTTTGATATGATTCTATTTTAACTACATTATGATGAATACTAATAGGAATACCATCGGCATTTTGAAAAATTTTCTCTATAGATGTCTGTATTCCATATTTGTATTATGATATCAGGTTAAATTCAGTCGCATCCTACTTCTGAACTCTACAGATACTCTTGTTTTCATTTATGATTAAAAAATATTGATGGTTTCTACTTTCAATTTTTTTTAAAGAGATAAATCAGATTCATATACCTTAGTTCATAGTACATCTTCATCTCTAATACTGTTTATAAATCATTAGTTAGAAGTAAATAATGTACACATTTCTTTTATATATTATCTAATTGCACTTACTTTATACTATCCAAATTACACATGCTACTTTTTTTTTCTTCAAGATATACATACCATTTAGTTTCCACTTTGTTTAGTTTTAGTTAGCAAGTAACTATTACAGACTTTATTGCTTCACTCCTGTGTTTTTTGGTGAGGGTATTTTCCTTTCAAAACCACAGGCTTCCATTTTTCCATGTGTAGCTGTAGATGGACCTCTACCACTGGAGAAATCAGAAAAGTTGTGGTGTTCTCCTTCATCGGTGATCTTGGTGGGCATACTTTATTTTTATAGGACTTGTAGGAAATGTGGATATAATTTAATAGGAAACATTCAGTTTAGGATTTAGACTTTCAGTTAGACCTTGAAAAGAGTTTGAGGAAACTACAGTACTTCATCAAAGTGCTTGAAGATCCTATTTCCTAAAGCATGAGGGGAAAAAAAAAAAAAATCAATATTTTATTAAATAAGCTGTTAACCACAAAGGTTTAGATCATCCGGCATGAGTTTTTGAACAAGGGAGAGGCCAAAAAAAAAAAAAAGATGCAGAGACTTTGTGCTCTGTGTCCCCATGGAGGAGCTGGGCAAATTCCTGCCTGTGCGCTGAACATTTCAATGTCAGCCGTGGCGCGGTGGGATCCGGGGGAAAGCGGAGCCACCACAGCCAGTGCCACCGCTGCTGCTGTCCCACCGCTGCTGTCCCCCTGCCCAGCCTCAGCTGTTGCTCCTGTTCTGGGAACAAGTACTAGAGGGTCCATAAAGAAAATTGAGCTTGTGCCTCTTTCCAGCAAGAAGGATTACCTCCGCATTCCTCCAAACTCCGCAGAGGTTGTGGTTTAAACACTCTGTTTAACCCCACATTAGTACAGGTCTGTTGAATATTGAGTCAGCTCTTTTATTTTCTTTCAAGCAGGACAGAATACAATCTGATGCATTTCTAAGTGGTTGCAACAGCTGGAAACACATCTGCTTTCTTTCCTGCATGGAGCTGTTGTATACCCATTTTGAAGGACATGGAAGAAGATTTCTACTTCTTTTTAATTTTTCTTATGCCATTTTTCATGGTCTTATCTGTGTTTGGAAGGTCTCCAACACGGAAACTGCTAATTCACAATTTTTTGTTGCACGTTATTGGATTTGCAGTTTTGGCAGTTCTTAAGAATCGATCTTCGATCAGCAGCTTAGACATTTTCCCAAATGTCTATATTCAGACTGTTGAAAGTATTATATATTTATATAACGTATGCTATATATCAAACATAATTCAGTTTTGCAGGGTTTTTCTGAGGTCGCTTGCTGTGGAGGGATCACAGTTCTGATCAATCTGTTAGATCTACAGGTGTTTCAGTGTTTCCTACCCTCTGTCACAGTTTTCTGTTTCATTGTGCATTATTAGGACTCTTTTAAACTTTGTCCCCTAAATGACGCCTCAGGCAATTACTCACTGGCCTTGTGCTACAGGCAGCTCTGGATAATCTACCTACAGCAAGGGAACATGCTTCCCTGGGATTCACAGTCAACAGCCCAGTGAGTATGCTGTCTTTCTACTTAGACACTATGCTGTTAGAGGATTAAGAAAGGTTTAAGAAACCACATGTTTATTTGACTTATCTTCCATTACGCACAGGGTTTCTCCAAGCTTTATGTTTCTATCAGCTCTCTCACTCCTTCACTCTGCACAGCCTCTCTCGGCAGTCCCCTGCCTCCCCAGCTGTGCGTGGCAGGCCGTGTGGTGGCCCTTCTTTTTGCTTTTGGATTGTCCTCTCATCTATAGTTTCCCCTAAAGGTTGCCCTTGAACATCTTCCTTCTGCTGTTCCCACCCACACACCACCTCCTGGGAGCTGGCTGCAGTGCAGTACTCTTTCACTACTCTAGGTTCAGACTGATGCTGTTGTCAACATACCTGTGATGACAAGCCAGTTCTGAGACTTAATTTTTCTTCCTACCATTTATGTTGGTAGAATTACAACAAAGAGTGAATAAGCAAGCCTCGTTCATCTTCTCCATACCACTCATGATTTTATTGACCTTAGATGTCTCTTTTCCATATAACAAGTCCTGMTGATTTAATTTTTCCCCTTTCAGAAGGTGTTCCAACCTTTGGACCGTCCCCCTTGTCTTTCTCCTACACCTGTACCATTTCTACAATGATTTTTCAAATGATGGGACCTGAACCATCACCAGTAAGACAGGGTAAATTCACACCATCTACACAATGCCATCATTTAATTTCTGGTTTGGTTTTCATTCGTTTCCTATATACTGACACAGTCTATAGGCTGGGTCTCTGCAATCACTTGGCAGAGCACAGGGGARCAGAGAGGGCAATGCTGTCCAAATGTTCTCTCCCTGTGATCGTGGTTAATAAAGCTCCCATCTGACCTGTCCTAAATTGTACCTGTGTTACTATGCACTTGGAGTCCCCAGATCTCCAACACTTGACAAAGCCATGTGTCTTTCTGACTTCTGTTAACAGTGAACTGAGAGCTTCCCACAGACCTACCAGCAGTCACTCCCAGTACTCTTTTCTGAACGGTAATAGCCAATTTAAAATCCATTAAATTATATATGTCTAGTTAAGGTTGTTTCCCTCCATATTCATTACTTTACATTTATTGACATTGAATTTTGTCTGTTATTTTACTGCCTGCATACCCAGAGTGTGTTCATCAGACTAAATGCAGATGAACGGCATCTGAGCCAGCCACCGTGTGCTCCCATTGCAGGCAGCGGAGAGAAAGAGGCATTTCTAGGGTTGTGATTACTCCAATTCTAATGTATATATCTCAAACAGATCAGGGGAATCAAGCCTTTAAAGTGCCTGTTTCTCTCCACTGAGTATGAAAGGAGCCTCAGGTGGCTCTCGGTTTCTCTAACAGCTATGTTGTAGATGTCCATGGTTAGGTAAGATGAATCCCACATGTGTCCTATTGTGAACTGCCTCTGTCACATTGCAGACAGCTTTTGTTTATATTGCCCTAAACTATTTTGTATCATCAACAAACTCTGCCATGCTGCTATTCACTTTTCTCAGATGATTTATGGGGAAATGGAGCACACAGCTTCATAGATGCTGGTGGGACTCCTCTGGAAATCTCCCTTTTTTTAAAAAAATGACCTTTTGTTCCTACCCTTTCTTTTTTACTACAAGAGCTTTATTTATTTAAAAACCTTTTGGGAGGGACCTTGTCAAAACCTTTTTGGAAACACAAGTATGCTGCATCGACAGCACCACTGCAATCTGTGCTCTCACTGACTCTTTCCAAGGAGCTCAGTGGATTTATGAGGTAAGATTTTCTCCCTACAGAAGTGATAGTATTTTTTTCCGATTGTATCATGGTTGCCCAGTGTCTCTTAGTTCTATGMTTTATCATAAGTTTCCCGGGTCAGAGTTCCCGAGTTAGAATTACAGATCTTTGGACCTTTTCTAATTTTCTTTTCCAAAACTGGGATCACATCTGCCTTTTTATTCCCTTAGCACCTTTTAAGTGGTGGGTTGTGCACTGCAGTTAGCAGTTCTTTTACGATCCCGGAGAAATACGGGGAAATACGATACAGTCCTGCTGATTCATTACTACCTATTTTATCGATCTGTCCTAAATCTTCCCCTGCTACATTTGAGCCAYTCCTATTTTTTTCTCACCAGGAAAGCCCATGCAATGGGAATCTCCCTGAGATCCTCTTTCATGGTTACTGAGTCCACTTAGCTTTTCTCTTTCTGGAAGCCCCGTGGGCCTTATTGATGACCTGGCAGGCTGCCAGCTCGTAGCGTGTTTGAGAAAGATTTGACTACTTTTTTGATTCCTTTAGCCAGTTGTCTCTCAAAATGCTTTTCTGACCTACCTCCTTATGGTCTTACCTTTTGCTTACTAGAACTTATTCTTTACCAGCCTCCTAGTGATTTGTCCTATATGTTGTTTATATCGATCAAATATTTTTATTCCTTTTTGTGTTGTAAAAGAACAATATTCTGTTCATAGCGGATTAGATTAAGTGAAGCAATGACCTTCATTAGGCACATATTATTTCCTGATTATTATGGCGAAGAGGTAGTTCACCCATTTCTGCTCACAATCTATACTTTCAGTAATGAGAAAGAGAATAGTTTCCATTAGTCTGAGATGGCCGAGTATAGGCAGCACAGGTATTTGTGCTCTGGTACCCTTCCTTTCTATGCCATTTTTAGAACGCTCTCTGCTGTTAAAAAAAAGAAGAAACACCTTCCATTTTTAAATTAATCGAGTTAATACTGTTCTCACAAGAGAAGAACTTCCTCAGAGGAAGGTCAATAACATAATTAGCAAAACATAAATAAGAAAGTGGTGCTGAAGAACCAAGCTGCTGGCCAGATGCTTCCTACGGTATGGCTGGTGGACCTGTGGGGCTGTGGGTGAGATGGATGTATCCCTGACACCGAAGGCCAAAATCTGCCCTTAGAGAGCATGGCGATGGAGGATGAGAGGCAGGGTCTGTCCTTTGGCTTGGCTTGTGGGAAAGACAGAATTTGGCAAAATAGCTCTCGAGGCTGAATATCTGGCACTTGAAATTCAACACATACTACAATTTGGTTTTATGAGCATTTGAGCTTTTGCAACTTTGCATCCCAAGTGTGCACAAAAGGCATTGTTTATGTTCTTTGTTTCAAAAGTTAGCTTTTCATCTGATATTCATTTCTAATATTCAATGTTTTCAATTTGTGCTTCGATATTTATTTGCAGATATGAGCCTGTCTGAAGCCTGAAACAACATATAGCCTACTAATTCAGTCCACACTCTCAAATTTTTGATCTTAATGAACCCTCTGATCTCTGGGAGGTTTTTATAGAGAGAATGACAACTAATTTGGAATAATAGCCATATTTGAAAGTTTGGACCTTTGTCTGTGACAGTTCATAAAGAGAAAAATCAACAGTTATCCAATAAATTACTGGCAATGAATTGTTGTCCTTGCTCTATTAAATACCACAGGAACAGAAGAATTGCCATATTTTAACAGACCACTAGTCTGATGAGTCCATTACCATTTCTTGTACAGTGGCCAATACCCTATGTTTCAAAGAAAGGTTCAACACATCCTATGAAAATATTATGTAGTAACCACCCACAGGAACACTTCTTAACTTCTGGCAGCTAGTGCCTGATTTATGGCCTCAAACATGGCAACAAAAATCCCAAATGGTTTCACCGTTCAATCTTTTCCCAAAATGACCTGTTTGAGTACCTGAAAGACTATAGACCAACACCTGGGTTCCACCTGCACATTGTGTTTTTGTTTTTATTTTTTAAAGAAGATTTAATGGCATTTCAGGTATTTACTTGGTATCTTCAGTAAAAGGACACTTCCATTCATCTCTGTAACAGATACTGGAAAGGCAGTGGAAAAGGGAATTTCCCCACACTGTTCTATGGGGGAAATTGAACCACACCATTAACAGAGGGAATGAAGTCTATCTTACCTCCTCATTTTGTCTTCTCAAACTCCAGCCCTTGTTCCATCAGAGCACAATAGAGTTTAATAATACAGCTACCTTCTCRCTGCTGCTAACTGGATTAAGACCAACAACTAATTTTACATACAGGAATGTCATTTTCCAATTGCTAAGCACTATTATCTTTCAGTCACTACTATGCAGAATCATTTTCATTAACAAGTCAAATCTCTGGGGATTTTTTATTGCTTGTGACCCTTTTTCCTCATATGATTCAATTCTCACCTGGGTATATAATACCAGCGAGACTGTAAACTCTAATAATTTGGTCATGCAGAGTGCATCTTCAGGTGTTTGAATGCTCTAAGCGTGGTTTTCCTGATGTTCGTTGACTAACACCTGTTGGTGGCCTACGATTGTTTCTATAAATACATGTTTGGGCACGGATTGAATACATTTGGCAACACTACTTAGGCATGGATGACTGATGGACYGTTACAAGTCATTGACTGTGGAGAAGGTTAATCAGACAAATGTTCTCATTAACCAGAATCTGATTCTCCTCTTCATTATTGAAAGCCAGATAATTTTCATTTTCACTGTGAAGTTAAGGAATGAGTTATCTTATAAAATATGTTTATATACATATTAAGTGTGTGTGTAGTTTCTATGAGAGCTTTATAAAATAAAGAATATATTGCGCAAAAGCACTTTGTAGTGCTCTGCAATCAAAAAAGAACCCCCGGTACATGTAAATGAACAGAAGACTGTTCTTTTCCAGTGTACAAATGCATGAAAATGCTTTTCAGAGACTTCTTTTGTCAGCTGATGACCTTGATGGTTCTTCTTCTTTTCTACAATTTTTCTATTTTCTGTGTTCTTGGGGTTTGTTTTTTTTTTTATTCTGCCCAATTTTTTTCATTGTTTTATGTTGATGTTTCATTTTCCTTGGGCTGCTTCCTTGCTTAAAATACTTGATTTTCCATTCCCTTCAGTGGTGGTCCTCATATTATTTTGTCTAGCCTCTTCCCAGTCTTGCACACAACCTTAGTTAGTAATCTCATAGGTGACACACTCTAGTCTCCTAATAGTTTGTTTATGTTTTTAAAACAGATCTGCCCATTGAGAGCTTTATTTCTCAGACCACTAGGTAAAACCCCATTTATTGATCTCATTTGGCAAACACGCTATGCCAATATTCCATGGTGAGTAGTAYGTAGATAGCAGGTCAACTCATTCCTTGTGTCATTCAAAAATGACATAGTTATTTATATAATTTTGAATTATTAATGGCAGTGTGCTACATGTATGCCTCCATCTACATGTGAGAGAGGGAACAAGACGAAATGAGTCCAGGGTGTCCTCTTTCTCTGCAGTTGTTGGACTTCCCCATAAGATTCATGTTGTACAGAAAGCTGGAAGCAGTAGTAGCTCTAGCACATCCTACATGTATATGGGGATGTCAAACCATAGTTTAAATATTTAAAATCWTGTCTCTGTTGCTAGCTGACCCTGTCAGGATCTTAAGTCTCTAGGCACCTACATTTCTGCCAGTGAAGTCCCTAATTTCTTGAATGATAGTTCGGGAACATGATCAACACCGTCTCATTCCTGAGAGTAAATAGGTATTCTCAGATAGCCACTAAACATGATTGTTTCTTCTATCAGATCAAGGTTTTGATTTCTTCTCCAATCAATGTTTCATATCAGATAACTGAATAATCATGGCAGCAGAAACTGGAATGCAGTCCTCTTCCACTCCTACTCCAAGTGACTAGATTAGAGAGTAATTTTCTGGCTTGCTAGCTCAACAGACATGTAATCGTTTCATAAAAACTGGAACAATTTACTGGGAGAAACTGGCAAAGCGTCATCCAGTTATATGCTGGTGGCCACAACAAGATCTAGGTTAAAATTGCCTTGGGCAGAGAAGAGTGGCCAAGGCTCCCGCAGACCTGGATGGGTATCCTTTCTCCTAGAAAGCAAGGAAAATGAGAAATGCATCAGCAGCTTCCTGGGGCTGAGGGAGAAGAGGCTTTCACCCCCAGCTCCTTAGTGCCAGCTAGGTGAGAGGGTTCTCTGTTCCTTCTGGTGGCTTTCCTAGATCCCATTCAGAGGCWTGTGGATGTCTCCACGTATTCAACAGGGAGCTTAGGTACATAACCCAGGGCTGGTTATTTCTGTGGGGGCCGAGATCTTGGTTTCATCCCATGTAACAGTCAGCCTAAATTATTGTCTGGAGTTCTCCATTGACTTCAGAGGAACCTAGCAAGATTTTTGTTCCCGGCTAAGGTTCCCAAGGTTAGTGGGATGAAGCCGGTCGAAAGTGCCAAAAGTTCAGAATTGCAACACACGATATTGCAACATCTAAAGCCTTTTGTGGACTGATCTGCTGGGGAAATTCTGGTTAGGTAAACGCAGTGGTGTTTTACAATTGACTTTAATAGCCCCAGAAGTAATTTAAAGAATTCTGTACAAAAGCTAATGCTTCTACTCTAGAAGTAGGTATTAACTGCCTTTGCTCTGATAATATTGAGGGATCAAAGCCATTCCTCCTAGGTCTTGCTGTAATGAAAGATGGGTTTTAACCGTTCCTTAAAAGCAGTGAATCTTTTCAATTCTTTTTCTGCTAAAAGCTCTTTCTATCAGATGTATTTCGATAGAGTTAGAATCATGTCCCTGTTTTCTTACTCAATGCTCCTATTTATATGTTAAAAAACCTGGCAGGTTTGCAAGTACTGAAAAAAATCTCAAGGGGACAGCATTTTTGAAATGGAATGGGATTTAAAGTGAGAATTCATGAATATCCCTTTGGCTGGGTATGACTGCAAATCTCACAGAGATCTGTGACATGCTCTTATTCAGCAGAGGCCAGATGGGAGCTGGTAGGTTGTGTCTGTGCAGATCTTTGCTCTCTGCCTCGGCAGAGAAGGAGGTCAGCTCTGGAGCCCAGCTCAGCCCAGCTCCATGGTGGGGAGGGATGTGGGTGCTCTGGTGCAGGTAGGAGAGGGGGCCAGCGTTTGCATGGTGGCTGTGGTTACAGCTGGAGAGTAGGCTGTCTGCAGGGGTTCATAAAACCTGGATCACTTTCATGAAACTGGGCTTCTGTCAGCCTTTTGGTTTGGTTCTTGATGAAGAAATTCAAGTTTGTGGAAACGTCTCTGAGCTCGGCACTAACACACATATCGCTAGACATCTGTTTTGGCTTTTGCTGGTTACTTCTCTATTAATACTAACTCTACAGATGTCTTCAGAATACAAATCACCATATTGCACCATTCATCCTTAATACAGGAAGCAATTATAGTCACTGCCAAATCAAAAACATCTGCCTAAGGGAAGATCTTGCAGGCCCGGGACATGAAGGTGTTGCTGTGAGATAGACCATGGCGGGTTATTTCAGCATTGCCCTGTTATGTGGCTCAGCTCAGTTCACTTCATCTGATCGTGCCTCCTTTTTCTACAATGCCCTTAAACCAATGGATGAAAAGGACCCCAGGAGRTGAGAAGAGCTGGAAGAGCTACTGTCAGCTGCCATGGGATTAGATCAAACACTGCAAGGGCTATAGGGTGGTAGGAAGGATGGYACCACTCAAGATACTGGTCCAAATTTGTATGCCTGATTGAAAGTCACTAAAGCCCGAGAACATACACAAAGATAGCTCATTATTATACTTAACAGGAGGTTGCTTGTATTGCATCAGGTTTCCTTTACATTACAGAGTAGTTGGACAAAGCAGAGTCTTGCCACACCAACAGGCATCATCTAAAAGCCTGGAAATACTTCTGTATAAAGAGAGATTGAGGGACCACAGCTGCTTGATTCAGAAAGCAGATAAAAAAGTAAATGTATGAATAGAGTCAATATGGAGTGGAAGACGCACAAAATAATAAATGTTATAGAAAATCTTCCTGGACTTGTGCAAAGCATTTGACACTGTCCCGCACGACATCCTTGTCTCTAAATTGGAGAGACCTGGATTTGACGGATGGTCCACTCAGTGGATGAGGAATTGGCCAGATGCTTGCACTGAAAGAGTTGTGGTCAACGGCTCGATGTCCAAGTGGAGACCAGCGACGAGTGGCGTTCCTCAGGGGTCGGTATTGGGACCGGCGCTGTTTAACATCTTTGTTGGTGACATGGACAGTGGGATCGAGTGCACCCTCAGTAAGTTTGCCGAAAACACCAAGCTGTGTGGTGCGGTTGACATGCTGGAGGGAAGGGATGCCACCCAGAGGGACCTTGACAGGCCTGAGAAATGGACTGGTGCGAACCTCGTGAAGTTCAACAAGGCCAAGTGCAAGGTCCTGCACATGGGTCAGGGCAATCCCAAGCACAAATACAGGCCGGGTGGAGAATGGATTGAAAGCAGCCCTGARGAGAAGGACTTGGAGGTGTTGGTTGATGAGAAGCTCAACATGACCTGGCAATGTGCACTTGCAGCCCAGAAAGCCAACTGTATCCTGGGCTGCGTCAAAAGATGCGTGACCACCAGGGCAAGGGAGGTGATTCTGCCCCTCTACTCTGCYCTTGTGAGACCCCACCCAGAGTACTGCATCCAGCTCTGGGGCCCCCAACATAAGAATGACATGGACCTGTTGGAGGGGGTCCAGAGGAGGGCCACAAAAATGATCAGAGGGATGGAAGACCTCTGCTATGAAGAAAGGCTGAGAGAGTTGGGGTTGTTCAGTGTGGAGAAGAGAAGGCTCTGGGGAGACCTTATAGCAGCCTTCCAGTACCTGAAGGGGGCCTACAAGAAAGCTGGGGAGGGACTTTTTATAAGGGCCAGTAGTGATAGGACAAGGGGTAATGGCTTTAAACTGAAAGAGGGTAGATTTAGATTAGATATAAGGAAGAAATTCTTCACTAGGAGGGTGGTGAGGCACTGGAACAGGTTGCCCAGAGGAGTTGTGGATGCCCCATCCCTGGAAGTGTTCAAGGCCAGGTTGGATGCGGCTTTGAGCAACCTGGTCTAGTGGAAGGTGTTCCTGCCCATGGCAGGGGGGTTGGAACTAGATGATCTTTAAGGTCCCTTCCAACCCAAACCATTCTATGACTCTATGATTCTATGAAAATCAAGGTCTCCTATTTATTCTTGAGCATAATGCTAAAACAAGGCAATTTGAAATGGAAGTGAAAAGCAGCATATCCTGAGTGGTGCACTATTAATTTATGGTATTGATTGATGCATCAAAATGAAGAATTTAGTAAAAATAAAAACAAGGAAACGTCTCTGTATGGAGAATGAGAAGATCTAAACCCTGTTAGACAGCACTGGATGACACAAGCCATGGGAACAAAAGGCAGGCCCCTAATTAATTGGTAGTTGGGTTTCTTGTCCCTTCCTTTTGGCAGTGATCTGAACAGGAGTCTGAAATGGCCAGATCATTTCTCTGGTCAGGTGTTGCAATGCTGTACAGACAGGTTTAGGCATGATTTTGCTGAAATGCTCAGTACAGCTTTTGTGTATCCACATTTCCAGCTAAAAGATGTTTGATGTGACTTCAGTTACATGCACTATGGACAACCTGTTGTCAGCAACAGTTGCTTTTCACAGCCTAAGCAATACTAAGGAAAGTGAATTTGGCAAGAAACTTAACTGAAGAGGAGTATACTCATTCCTGAGGTAACTCCACTGACCTCACTAGAGCTGCTCCAGAGTTCAGTCTAGCCTTGACCTGTTTTTCTGTAGTTTGCAAGTCGTGCGGCTGGAGAACTGCTTCTGCTTCTGCTGTTCCATCCATCTTTGTTCAAAGTAATAACAAGAGAATTAAAAAGGGTTCAGGGAAGGGTGACAAACAAGATTGGAGCAGAGGAAAACTCTCATATCAAGGGAGATTGATAAGGTTGGAGTTGTTTTCCTTAGAGATGAGACAAATAAAAAGAAGACATAAAAAAGGAGAAAAAATAACAAATAGTCTGGAAGGACTCATCCACACACCCCTTGTGATCCACTAAAGGACCTTTAGAGGTCTATGACAACATAATTGAATTAAGCTGCTGCTACCTGCCTCTCCCTGCCGGTTGGCTGCAGTCGGGCTCTCTGCCCTGTGCCTCTCTTGCCTTTTGGGGTATAAAGGCTGAAAACCATTAGTATAGGGAAGGTAGGGCAGGGGCAGCTGTTGTTCCTGTTTCCCACCCATGAAAATAGGGGTAGTCACAGAAAGCCAGAGAATATTCCAAGCCAGAGGAAAGGGAGATACTTTTCCGCATAATACACAAACATCCACAGAGCCAGGCAATAAATAATGTTTGAAGAGATTGTGCTTTGTAACAAGACTTTCCTGGGCTATAAGAGTTGCTGGTAAAGCTGGGTGCAGCTGTGCATGCTGGGGGAGGCTGCATGGTGGTTTCTCCATCCTGTGAGCCAGGCTGGGTGCCCCAGTGGGTGGTGGTAATTAGAAGGCTACTGCCCTCCCAGCCTGTTACTGTAAATCTGCCCCTGGTTACTGCTAACAGATATGCTAGCATGTTTTCAACAGCTTACAGCAATTGGGGCTTAGGAGGAATCCTAATGTGGCACATTCATTATGCCACCTCTGCTTAATGCAGGGGATCTCATAATGTCTAATGCTGACCGTCTGTCTGCTGTCAGGGTGGGATGGACCGGGTGGGATGGACCATGGCTGCAGCTCCTGTGCTCCTGGGTCTACATCTGCCAGCACCAGGGCCATACGGCCACCCTGAATCCTTAACAGTTAATTTCTTCCCCARCAGAGAAATAGCTCCTACCTTGACTCCAAAACCAGCTATGTGTTGTCCAGAAGAGAAGTTTTTGCAAATCATTTCATTTTAGAGATGGGCCAGTGCTTTTAAAAGGGGTCCTCCTGTGCTGTTTCAAACTCCATCCTTTCTTAATTACAGCTCATTCCTACGGCTGAGAAGACCACCTAGTACCTTTTCGGATCAGTTAGGGACTAATGTAACACCAAAGTCATCAAAGTTTGAAAGACATAAATGGAAATAGGCTAAAATTACATGACATGTATTGAACTTTTCTAGCAGCTCATTAATTTCACTAAATGAGGGAGTGCTCCGCACCCTGCCATTCCCACCTCCACCTCCTGCCTACTGCTGGTGTTTGCCTTGGGCTCTGTTGAGCTGATGTGGCTCACCATGCGGGCAAAAACCTAACATGACAAAAACCAGGAATAGTCATCTGTTGGGATGGTGACCTGAACTGGATGATTGCAGCTGAAGCAAGTGATGACTGGGTGCTGCTTTTAGTTGCAAGATACCCAGCTTAGGGTTTGGGGTTAGTTTTTTTTCTGCTTGAGATAGTTTAAAATATCTTTTATATATCTGTCTTCTACAATTGCTTTGATAAGCAGGTAGGTGATAAGACATTGTGTGATGCAGCTTTCCCAGCTGCAACTAGTCCAGTCTCTCATTTTAAAATATGCATTGGTCCCAAAGAATCATAGAATCATAGAATCATTAAGGTTGGGAAGGACCTCTAAGATCATCGAGTCCAACCGTCAACCCAACACCACCATGCCCCACTAAACCATGTCCCTAAGCGCCTCATCTACACGTCTTTTAAATACTTCCAGGGATGGTGACTCCACCACTTCCCTGGGCAGCCTGTTCCAATGCTTGACAACCCTTTCGGTGAAGGAATTTTTCCTAATGTCCAATCTAAACCTCCCCTGGCGCAACTTGAGGCCATTTCCTCTCGTCCTGTCGCTAGTTGTTTGGCAGAAGAGACCAACACCCACCTTACTACAGCCTCCTTTCAGGTAGTTGTAGAGAGCAATAAGGTCTCCCCTCAGCCTCCTCTTCTCCAGGCTAAACAACCCCAGTTCCCTCAGCTGCTTGTCATAAGACTTGTTCTCCAGACCCTTCACCAGCTTCATTGCCCTCCTCTGGACATGCTCCAGCACCTCAATGTCCTTCTTGTAGTGAGGGGYCCAAAACTGAACACAGTATTCGAGGTGCAGCCTCACCAGTGCCGAGTACAGGGGCTCGATCACTTCCCTACTCCTGCTGGCCACACTATTTCTGATACAGGCCAGGATGCYNTTGGCCTTCTTGGCCACCTGGGCACACTGCCGGCTCATRTTCAGCCGGYTGTCAACCAGCACCCCCAGGTCCTTTTCCGACAGGCAGCTTTCCAGCCACTCTTCCCCAAGCCTGTAGCGTTGCATGGGGTTGTTGTGGCCCAAGTGCAGGACCCGGCACTTGGCCTTGTTGAACCTCATGCAGTTGGCCTCAGCCCATTGATCCAGCCTGTCCAGATCCCTCTGCAGAGCCTTCCTACCCTCGAGCAGATCGACACTTGCACCCAATTTAGTGTCATCTGCAAAGGAGCACGTACAGCCCAGAGCAGGCTGACTGTACCTGCTGGCTGGGGCACTTGCTTGGGCTGGCAGAGGTCTAGGTTACTGCTTCTGTGCCAGTGTTTCAATATTATACAGTAAGCCACTTTTATTTGGCTGAGCAATTTGATAATTGATGGACCAATTAAGAATCTCTTGCTCTGTTGGTGCTGCTTGCTTTCCAAGACGAAGTTTGGAATCGCTCGCTCTTTTACAGCTAGGAGTACCCTGTTTCACTCTACAGGGTTATAACACACAGCTGGGAAACAGGAGACCTGCCCTCCGCTGCTTTCACTGCTGAAGGAAAAGTTAATTTCCCTTAACTGCCTCTCGCTTACCCAGAGCCTGCACCAGCACGTGGGAAGACGCCTGGCTGCTCCTGCGGGATGCGCGGTTCCCTGGATGGGAGAGGGGATGCACAAAGACAAGCAGCGAATGTGCAAGACAAGCAGCAAACGTGCTTCCCAGGGAAAGGCAAGGCTGAGGTGTCTGAGGCTTCAGCCACACCTGGGAGTTAGCTGCCTGAGTCAAGCCGTTATCCTGCATCACCTGAGCGGTGAGAGTCGACCTAGCGTGTGTACGTACCCCGTGGTCAGTGTGGAAAGCAGTATTTCGCAGAGTGATGAAAGTGGGTCAGAGCGAACATGGTCTCTCACACATTTGCAGTAGACCGGTAGCAGAAATGCATAATCAGTTCAGTTGGTGTTTGGGTGATGGCAAGATATCACGAGACTAAGTCCTAAAAACATGCCAGCTCGTGCCTCTGTATTTCATAGGAAACAACCATCGTAACAATCTCCAAGGACTCACTCAAACGAGTTCCCTAAGCAGTCGATGACAGTGCTGTACGTGTCAGTGTACTTCATTCTATGAATTTTTCATTTTTTGCTGCACAGCTTCAGCAGCAGCAAGGATGCTTTTTGCATTGGTGGTTTGCTCACAGCACACGTGGGTTTGTAACCCGGCAAGCCCCAGAAATGGTAAAAATGCCTCTTGCGCCTGGGCTGGGTAGTCCGGCTGGTCCCTTACTGCCCAGCAAACACCCACAGGGGTGGCTGCAGGGAGAAAGGCGGTCATTTGGGAAATGAGAAGGACCAAGGCAGGTGACCCGCTTGCAGGGACTGAGCCCTGGAGATCAGCGGTGGATCCCCGCTCCCAGCCTGCTGCGGTTTGTGCTGGGAGGTCTGAGTCTCTGGGGCTTTTCTTTTAACTTCTCTTTCTTCCTTAGAGAGTCTTCAGATTCCAGGGGTTTATTCTTGTCTTAATACGAAGGGATTTACACTGATCATACTTGTTAACAGCTGCTAATGGGAATTTTATTCTTAAATCTCTTGTGTTTTGAAGTACCATTTAGTTTTCAAAGCAAACTCAAATTTGTAAGCATTCATGTGAAGAAAAAAACTACCAGACTAGCCTCTGCACTGCCTAGCTGATGTTGTACAGCCTTCTCTGATTAGCTTTTAAAAATTATTTTTAGCTTAAGTATGTAGTGTAGAGCCCTAGACACAGAGCTTTAGGGTGCTTATCACTTCAAACAAGATATCAGCAACCTCCCCTCAAAAAGAACAGATTGTAGGTGTGTAAGGGACTCCCTTTTTTCCTCCCGCAGAGAGTTTTTACATTTAATATCAAAAGACTCAGCTGCAGCGATTCCCCGGCTGCTTCAGCCTGACTCCAGCAATGGCTGAGGCTGCAGGTAAGCTCCCTGCAAAAACTGGGGCACCCCCCAAGTTCAAAGTGAAGCAGCTGGAGCCGGATGGGACGCACACTGCAGACACRTTTCCTTTCATTATTTTTTAAATTCCCTTTACTATATTATTTTGCTATATTTCTATTCTATTTTTCTTCTCATTTTTCTGACCTAATTAATGTTGTTTCACTTGATATGGTTTGAACAGTCGTTAGAGGGGGTTTGGGGAGAGATAGCAGCTGTAAAGTAGATGCTGGGCTGCTTTATCTGATAGCCCTCTGTGACTGCCCCTCGTTGTGTTCTCGTTGTGTTCTCGAGGCCTTTGTACATGCTAACCTGACTTAGGTGAGTTTATCTAAGGAATTTAGGCAATCGTACAGATCTCAGTTTATGGGGGGTTGGGTGCATTTGGGGTGCTTATGTGAAAATTGAGTATGTATGTGGACAAAAATAATAGTAGAATAGAAGACTATGTAAAGGAATTGCCTTCCTAACACCCAGACAAAAATAGCAGGTTTGTGTCACCTAAAGCACATAGGATGAGCTTTCTGATGACTGAGTGTAGGAATGCTTATTTAGGCCCCAAATATCATGTTGCCAGTTTTTTTCAATTTTAATGTATGTGAAGAAGTGAAAGATCATTTGCAAAGTCAAGTGTAAAAGTAATAGTGTCATACAACAATTGCAATATTTTTTCAGGTGAACTTCTGAAATTTAGTGTTTGTATATTTTTTTTTTAAAGCTATAATTAAGAACATATAAGCTTTTCCATCCTGACCTCTGGCTCACATCTATTGAGCTGATGTCTTGCATATTTGTTCTTTTCTAGAATAAAAGTCACTTGCTTTTAGACTGAGCAAAGTTTTCTCAAGGGGTCTTCAGTAGGAAAATTATAGAAAACATGGCATAATCATCCTCGTATCTTGTGAGACTTTCCCACCTTGAAAGATTCCTAAGCCACTCTTCAGAATATGGATGCAAATATTAATTTATAAAGATGTCTGGCAAATTATTTTTACAATGGCATTAGAAAACTGCCCTGCATTGCTGCAGGTGAGGAGGAATGGCTATTTACCACTCCTGCCATAGCAGCCAATCTCTAGAAATGTGTCTGGCCAAAACAAAAGAAGGAAGACAAGTGTAACAATCTGTATTTGTATTTTATTAACGTTCAGAGTGGGTTGCCTTTTCATGTTAATAGGTTTTTAATGATTTTGCATGGGAGAATGTCCTGTTTAAAGAAAGAGGGAACAGCTGATAAGTTCAAATATAGGAAAAATAATTTAATGTAACTCGTGTAGCATGGCAGCATATTGAAATTTATAATGTAACTTGTGCTGCCTCAGTTGTGAAATGCCCTCATCTTTATTCCACTCCAAACAGTTTAGTAGTCAGCTGAAAGACTGTTGCTAATAATTGTTTATCTTTAATACCTTCAACTAACAGCATTATTTTGCAGCCCATTTTTAACAAAGGCTGCATTTTAGAAATAGACCCTATATTAGATCACGTCATAACGGTGTCTATCCCAGTGGGCAGAAATAAGCTGCTTAAATAACTTCATTATYGCCTTTGTGAATGCTTATATGGGCAACCCTGAGACTTGTAGCTTGTTGGACGATGGGGCTGGACTGCTGAAGAGTGGGCAGGCGGCCGTGTCAGCTTACTATGAACAGCAGCGGTGGGGTCTCCGGCGGAAGATGTTTTCCTCGCGTCCCCCCGGGGAACAGCCGCCAGCAGGACCTGCCCCGCTGTCATTAGCGCTGCGTCATTTGGGAACGTTGATGGATGATGGAAGGTTTGCCTCTGACGTGTAGGCAATTCTGAACTTTATTAAAACTGCCCTTCACTTGAGCTAAAGGGAGGAAGGATGGAGGGCTGGGGGGGGCTAAATTCACTAAGGCATGTCGGCGAAAAGGAAGCACCTAAAAGCAGGAGCGCAGTAGATAAATGAGTACAGGAAAAATAATTCAGTTGCTGCCTTGCTCCTGTTTGCCCTGTCTTTTGAAAGCGCAGTGAAACTCCATACTGCATCTTTAGATGAAGAGCAGAGTGGTATGTGACTTACGGGCCTTACCTTACATGAGGAGGAATTGCTCTCCTAATCCATCAGACAGGTAAACTGCATTGTGTTTAGCCAGTAAAAGGTGGATATTGGCGGAAACAGCCCATTAAATTACCATTTACTAGTCCTAGAGAGATGTTTCTGAAGAAATAGATCACAAAGGTGTGAGAGAGCAACCAAGTCTCTCAACAGCTCCTGTCTTTCAGCTTGGAAAAAAGGCAGCAGCGCCCGGCTCTGGGTGAGTCACACAGCTTAGAGTAAGTCCCTTTAAAATCTTCATATTCATCACTGCACAGACGTGAGCCACGTGTGCTGCACGTSTTGTGCGTTACGTGCAAGTGGTATCTTGGATGTTGTGGGGGACTTTTCCACGACCGACCCCCCAGAAAGCCTCCTGGTAAGCAGGATCAGAGCCAAGGGCAGCGGAGAGGCTGCCTCCACCCCAGGACAGCCTGCAGCAAGTGCATGTGCTCTCAGCCACCCCTTCGCCAGCCCTGGAAATAAAGTGGGGTTATCCACTCTTTATTCCTATTTTTGGTTTTGCCGGTGTTTCAAATCCTAGCAAAGGCTGGGTGAGGTGGTGGGGCCATTGCACGGCTCGGCGAAGGCTTCGGGTGAGGCGTTGCGGGAGGGCCGGAGCCGGGCTGGCAGCGCGGGGCTGCCTTCGCACCCCAGAGGTTTCGGTCCCAGGAGCACCCCGGCCCTCTGACCCGCTCTGTCTCTCCCCGGCCCCTTTGGGGACCACTTAGCTCATTAGCACAGCAGAAGACTAATCAAGCAGCAGCATTGACTACTCTTCCAGCTGTAGGAAAAAAAAAACCCTAATTTGGATTCTTGTTGGGGGCACTCAACCGCAGGCTGCCTCTGCCAGATGAAGTTGCACGCTGTGGAGCTGACGGCTGTTGCAGGCGAGGGTGTTGTGTGCGGGGCCGGGGCTGTCTGTCTCTTGGGACTTCAGCAGAAATCCCACCTTCTCAAGACAAAAAAAGGTGTTTTTTTTTACCTTTGTCCCATTTCTTCCACTCTGTTCCCACCAACAGATTTCTGCTTGAGGTTTCCCTTTTGATGAACTGGTATTTTCCCCTGAAAAGAAATAGATTTTGTTGAAAAATTCCCAGTCAGCTGTATCCAGGACCATTGAAGAACTTCCCAGAGAGCCAGTCCTGGTAGCAGTGTGGCATGTGGTTAGAAAACCAGCTCGCAAACGCAGCCCTGGGGACTGGAACAAGCCTTCAGAAACAGCTCAGGGGTGCTGCAGACACGGCGAGCGAGCGGAGGGGAGGGAAACCCAAGGGCTGGATGTCAGCGGTGGTGGCAGACGGGGCTCCCACTGTCTGCCAGGGGAAACGGAGGACCATGTCGTGTTTCTGGTTCATGGCAGGAGCGGGGAGGGGCAGCGGCTGAAGGATGGCTTCCAGCGCTGGGACTTGTGGCTCTGATCCCTCATATGAGCCCATACTGGCCATAGGCTGGTGATGATGAGTTTGCAGGTGGGACCTTAACTTTGTAAAAAAAAAAAGACAAAAAAAAAAGTATAAAATTGAAAGCTTGACTTTGGATGGCAATACCTCATGGAGAGCAAATCTGGCTGCTGGAGCACTCCCCTTCTGCTTTTCGTCATTTAAAAATGCAAGTTGGAGTGGGAGCTGGCAGCTCACTCCCTCTGCAGGCACCCATGCTGCTGTTCCCCGTGGCAGGACCATGCTTCGCCCTGGGGCTTCCCAAAGCAGTGAGAATACTTGTGCTAGTATTAGTAAAACTAGTCTGGTTTTACAATGAAGAAAGCAGTTTTAAAATAAATCCAGGCTTTAAAAAGCAATGAGAATCAGTACTTCATTTCATGCAGTATCATACATCTCATTTAATTTCTAAGCTAAAACACCAGTAGCAAATGTAAACTATATACCAGGAAATACTGCATACCTTTGTAACTGATGTAAATATCCAAGTTTTTTAAGAATTGCAAAATTTTTTGTGTATTGTGCTTTTTCCTAATTTACAATCCTGAAATTTTTTTTGGTCACATTTGGTACATACCTAAGATCCAGATCCAAAAGCACTCAGATGTCTTAACTAAAAATTCTTCTAACACTTAAGTTTACAAATGTGAATCTTAAAAACCGCCTAGCATCTATGTAGCTTTTTTATTGATTGATACAAAAGTGATGGAACTTTTTCCACCCTTCTACAAGTTATAATAAACATATAAAGCACTGATCAGGTTTTCATCAAACCTCCCAGCCAGGATAAAAACCAAACACACTTCTTGACAGATACAGAGTGCTGAAAATCAGCCTAAAAGCGAAATGAAAACAATCTTAAAATCAACTCTGTTTGACAATTAAACTTGTCAACTAAAATTTTCAGTCCTAGCCAGAATCAGCTTTCAGACTATACATGGTCTCAAAGCATATATTAATGTCACCAACGGGAAAGGGTCACATAAAATCTGGATTTTTTAATTTCAGTCAAATTGCATGACAAAGCTAGGAAAAGTTAGGCTTCTGGTGTTACCTGCTCTATGTTATGGACTTAGATGTATTTTAGCAGCAATACTTCTGTCTCAGGGCTTTGTAGAATTATATTAATTTTCACACCATGAGATCTATAGATCAATATGAACATATACATATCTTTTTGCTCATTCACGCACTTTCTATGGAGTGAATATCCTTCACTCATTTTTTTGTCATCACTAAGCTGATTAATCTAAATTGAATCTGTTAATGCAAAATATATTTTTTTTTCTATTAACACACACAAATCCTTGCAGAAAGGTTCTTGGCTAAAGTACGGTGTTTCTGGTCCAAGCTGGGAGGAACGAGGAGGAGGAGGAAGGAAAAGAGGAGCAGGGACGAACATTTCTCCTCTTCCTCCTACCATGGGTGAGTGTCCAGGGCCCATCCTGGGATGCTGAAAGCTTTGACTTAAATCAGACCTCCCTGGCTTCAAACTTGGCAGGAGTGCGCCCAAATACTGGGTGGTAGTGATATCGAACACMGACTTAACGGTAACAGTAGCCAGGATAAGAGTTAGCTGGGAAGGACTCTCTGAGTTTCTTCTGATGAAATCATTTTATACTGTCATTTTAGATGATTATGCATTGGCATAGGGACCTCAGTCTGCTTTCCCCAAATCCCAGGTGAAAATGCTTTATTCCAGCCTTTTCCAGGCTTTTAAATCTGTTTGTGGAAGACTTCCCAAGGTCTTGGGTTTGCCTTGGGTTGTGGAATATAAACCAGTTTGGACTCTTAGAAACTCTCTGGGAAGGGAAAATATTTCCCATTCAGCTCTAGTAAAAAAAAAAAAAAAAAAAACTTTTTTTCTTTTTTACTCAATTTTAAAGGTAACTAAGGGATAGATAATTCATTCCTTAAAATTGCCTTTTCATGGAGCAATTGATGTACAAATGTTAGCAGATTAAACAAGCTGGTCTTGCTGTATTGGAAAGCGCTGCAGACAGCAGGCCCGTAAATAGATTGAAAAGAAAAAAATGCTGGGAAATGCTTGCCATGAAATTAATTAGGTGTTTAAATAGGAGGAACTGATTTCTGTAAAACCAAGAGTGCTTTTTAATCTTCCAGAGTGGTTCAGAGATTCTGTCCTCAAGTGGAAGAAGTCCTAGAGGGCAGCTCTAATGTGTTGGTAAGCAAAGGACACGGACCAGTGAATAAGAAGGCAATATCTGTTTTATAAATACATAGAGACAGCTTCATCTCTGTAATGTATTCATGAAGCAGGAAAAGCACTTTTGCCCCACGTCTTGAGGAACATTCAAGTTTTACTGTTATTGCAGTGCATTGCATGTCCTGCTTGGTGTTACTGCATGCTCAATATATCTTTTGGGCTTGTAATTGGGGTGTGTTGGGGGGTATTTCTTTATACTTAAATAATCACAGGCCAAATTTTCAAGGAGTGTCAATATGTCTGGCTGCAGTGGAGTCAATGGGACCAAAATCCTTTATAGCAGCAAGGATGTGGTCCTGTGTGCTTAAAAATAGCCTAATGAGGGAAGGACCCATCTACCTACAGAGAGGTTTCGTGACCTACTTTGGCAGCTCTTCTCCTTGTTGTTTGGGAAGGCTCTGCTGGGCTTCTGCTTCTTCATCTCCTTGGTCTCCCCCAAATTGCTTACAAAAGCAAATTCCACCAGAGAGAGAGACAGCTGCTTCTGCATATATTAATAACACGCAGCTCTATAAATGATTAATAAAAGATACCACTGACTTTGAGTTATGATGTGGTAATTCACACTTAGCTGTTTAGATGGCTCTCAGCCTTCATCCCAGTGTTGCACGAGGCACCCGGGATAAATGGTTACAGTCTGTCATGCAGACTGTTGTTTCTAGTTGCTTAAATTGAGCACTGCACATATCGGATGGGATCATACAGCTGATTATGGCACACCAGAGAGACCTTGTCCACCACACGGATGGTCAAAATCAAAATGATCAATTTTTCAAATTACTTAATGATGCATCTGCGGGAACGCTGTTAGCCATAGAAGGGCTCTGTCCTTTGGCATGCTGGAGACCTAGAGCTGGTCCAAAGAGGTGTTTAAACTTGTGATCATATTTAATCACATGTGCAGACATTTTGGTGGATCCTATGAAGTGCCTAGTGCAGAGCGAGGTCCTGCTGCTCCTCCGGTGACAGATGTAGTCACGTTGTCTTTTTCCAGTTGTTCACTCCACGGGAAGTCACTGCACTTTCTGCTGTGCCTCTCTGTGTTCTCCATGATGTTTGTGTTTGTGTGAGATCTATCCCAAAAAGGGAATACTTCATTTTAAAAAGCTTTGCAAAGATGAGATTGTGTTTAAAAAAAAAAAAGAAAACTGAGAAGCTGGGGGCTTAGTAAATTAAATTGTCCATGTGTGTTAGAGAACAGAAGCAGAAATACAACCTTGCCTGGTCACCTGCAGACAACTGAGCCAGTTCCCGTTTACCTCCAGGTGATTCACCACAATCCCCATGTCAATCAAAATGGATCAGAAGGATCACGCCTGAAAGTGACAGTTTTTCTCTGTTAATTACAAAGAGATCCTAGGGTGGCTTGCTCAGACATAGATGTCTATGCTCCAAAGCCCTAAGACTTGGGGAGGTGAGGGTTAGCCTTTAAATCCCTGTTTTCCCCATCCTCTATCACATTCTGTTGGGGTGACAGTACACAGGAGATGTTTTATATGCTGTCTCCTTAGCACAGGCGAGTGGAAGGCCACAGTCATCACTAATATCCTGTTCATCAAATAATATTCAGTGTTAAAACGCTGTAGTTAAAAAGTGGAGCTTGTAGAGGTGTAAAATCCCCACAGAAACCTTGTCCCTGATGATGGTCTGCAAATGGGAGGTGGAAAATCTGGTTGTGTTGTCCCAGATGGAAGGATAAACTCCAAAGTATTTAGATCCGCAATTGAAGCCTCGCTCCTCTTCAGAGGAGAAAATGGGGCCTCAGGAAAGAGTTTGGTGCCTTTGTGCTGGTTTCTGAGTGAAACAAACCTTTCAGGGGGAAACAATGCTAATAGAGTCATCGCTTTGGCACATGAGCCCTGCTGGAAAGAAAGTCTGTTAATCCCCTCTATAGTCTCTCTATTTATACCCTTAGGCTGCACATAAACTGGCCAAGTACAAGAACAAAAGCTGACTAGAAATATCTCCTGTGACTGTTGTTCTCATGAGCTATTATCCCCTTTATTAAGGATCAGGCTAAGAACAACCTCTGTTAAGGACAATGTTCTGCGAAGAAATGTGATTATCATGCTGATTTAGGTGAAACTTGGCCCTGTGGCTTGCCTCTCCCTCTGCCCTCATTGCCCATTTTTCTTATTGTGCTTTTAAGTGGTGGTGCCATCAGCCAGGCTGGAGGAATGCCCTGACCCCAGCCGTGTCCCTTGCTCGGGGAGAGAGCCCGGGGGCGGCTGGGCTTGCACATGCACCAAGATCAGTATCAGCCTAGAAGTACAGTTTGTCTTCTCAGCCACTACTTTAAGATATTCGGTAATATAATTTTTACAATAAAAAGGAAAAAAAAATAATCATGGACTATGTATTTGTGTGTCACCTTAGAGATGGGATCTTCTAGAGAAGGGCAAGGCATGGGACTGTGTTCACCAGATCACTGGTGTCCTTTCTTGTGTTTCTTTACTTACGATCATTTTAGGAATTAATGTATTGGATATGTCATTTGTTTCTTTAATATATCTGAAGCTCATTAATAATTGTGATTATCTTCTCTGCGGTTTTTATTTCATGAAAATAAAAATCCACACCAACGTCCTGTTTTACCATGACTGAATGGAGATGTACCTTCTTGACCTGGAAGGCAGTACAGCCCAGGTTCCTTTGTGTCAGTCAAATTCAAAGCGCAAAACAGACCAAAGATGGCTTTTCTGATATTTCTGCAAAGTACATTTCCAGAGGCTTTTGGAGAACTTCATCCTTCATGGAAATGCACCATCGACTGAGAAGATGCTTTGGAAATGTAGAGTGCATTTTCCGGATATCCCTCTTCAATTAACGCTGAATTCTCAGGAAAAGAAAAACTTATGAAATATTTAAATAGACCTTTTCTAGTAGAGTGGTTTTGTTAGAGAAAAAGGAGGGGGGGGAATTCATCATACTTGGCTGTACTAAACATCAAATTTCCTCTTYGGAAAGCTGTTTGTCTGCATCAAGAATAGCTGTGATGTACCTTATGTTCCTGCAGTTAGAATTGTTGAAAAGATCTGATTAGACTTATCTGTAACAGTTTTACAAACTGTGACCAAAGGTAATGTTTCCATTCACATATCAGAAGTATGATTGAGCATAAATCATTAGATAATGTGGACTTAAGGAGTCTATGAACTGAATGATGGAGATTCTTGAAGTAAAGTAGTAAATTACTTTTTCAGACTATGTGGTTGCAATTTTCTAACCCTTCCAGTACTGGACAATCAAAAATTTTATCTACAGGATACCCTGACCTTTCAAGTCATAATCCCATTTAAGGCCAGACAACAGGAATAAACGAAATTGATGCAGAGAGCAACACATTAATTTGTGGGATTTTTGCACTACTTGAGCTATGATACTCATTTGTGAAATGAAAGTAAGCTACTCTAACAACGGCTTAATTATAGATAGGCCAGATGAGGCTGTTGGTATTTAAAGACAGGGGATGTTTATATTTAAAGAGATGAAACTCCAGTCACATTGGAAAGATAAAGCAAAAAAGGATAATGAGATAAAGAGTGGTAAGTGTTTAGGCTTATGTCTGAGGCTGACCAGGGCCAGATGTTGGACTTAGATGTGGTGGTGCTGGATTCTTATGACCATGCTGCTGCTGGGAGACCCCACCAGTGTGGGGCAGAGAAGAAGAACTGCCCTGATACCATTTTGACCATAAGCTACAAAGTGCAAGTATAGTCAGTGCTCTTTCTTTGCAAGGCCAAGTGAAAACCAGAAGCAAGGGGAGAAAGCAAAGATTTGGGAATTTTTGCACAAATGTGACTCATTCTGGGATTTCAAAGTRAGTGAATCGGGTATTTCTAATTTTTGTAAAAGCAAGACAAATCAGAGTATGTTTATTAGGTCATGTGCAGAAATCAGGCAACCCTGAATCTGGAGGAGGGAAAAGCAATCCACCTCAGAGTGAAGGTTGAGGCATGCTTATATCTTATTCCTGGGTGAAGAAGAGGGAAGTTGGAAAGTCTATTGTCCACTGTGCTGAAGATTGTCTCTTTGGGCTTGACTGTCTAATTCCACAGCTCGTCTCTCGCCCATTAAATGAGGAATGATCTTCTAGGACGGTGTCGTACAGAGCCACTAACACCCATGTAGGAGCTACAGTAGCAAATATGGGAGGAGAACCACTGGGAATGTCCTGACTGGTTATTGTAAAAATTTCTTTCTCTATTAAAAAAGGTCTATTTAAATATTTCATAAGTTTTTCTTTTCCTGAGAATGCAGCGTTAATTGAAGAGGGATATCCGGAAAATGGCTTCTGGCTGTGTGCTCCCTCACCCCTTGCACTGGTTCTAGTGCTGGCTGGATCTGTAATGAGCTGGTTTGACTCACTGACCCAGAATAAAACTGAATAGGTAAAAATGGGGGTAATTTTCTGCTGGGTTGGTGAGTTGCATCGTCTTCACGAAGGGCCTGAGGAATGCTGTGCAGAAGTGCACGGTGAAGGTTGATGGAGAGGGGGAGCGAGGACCCTTTTGGTAGCAGAGATCTGTTAGACCCACTCAGCTGCCTCTTCCACCTCTCCATCCAGGACATGCGTCCATGAGGGTTTAAAGCAATCCAAGCGGGTGCTGCTGTCCTACCCTGCTGTGCCCTGCCACGATGCCCTGCTCTTTCCGTGCAGCAGCAATTGTGTCCATCTGGCCTGCAATGAGCTGGTTCAGCATGYTAGCCTGGCAGAAGAATATTCAGTATTTGTACCGTTTTAGTTCAGTCTCTCCCAGTTTTGCATCCTGAGCTAGTTCTCCAGGATGTCAAATAAACACAAGTGATAGCGGAGAAACATGCAGGAAAACTTGCTTGGGAACACAGGAGGTGGTTGAACTATGACAGAGGTGGCTTAGATTAGTTGGAACTGTGGGCTGCAGTTCTACAACATATCTGTTTTCTGCATTTCTGCTTCCCCTTTGCTTGGATGAATCTGGAAGGCACAGTTACATTTTACATCTGACCGATTTTTCAGCTGTGGAAAGCCATATGTGTACAATGGACCTAACTCTGATACCTGCTTTGCAAAAATCTCTTCTTACCCACAGATGCTGAGAAGAGCCTACAAAAAGGAGAATCTATCTAAAGAACAAAGGTACATTAATAATTTTAATAAGATCATATACAGACATGAAAAACAAAACCCGAATCACCAACTCATGTTCAGTCATCAAAAATGTCCGCAGCTGGTCCAATTAATTTGATGAGGTACAAAAATTAACAAATAACTTACCTTAGACTCTGATAAGGCTAAACCAGGTTGCAAGAAATGGATGGACCCGTATTTCCAGGCCCATCCATATGTCAAGTACAGCGGTGAGAAAAAGTTCCAGCACCGTTCCCATATGTACTGTAGATCATACTTTAACTGCTTGCTACTTTGGGCATCCTTCTCGTAGTAAGGTCCCTGTATGTGATTGAGTTTGTAGTGCGGGTGATACCTCGGTGAGCTATGCACACCTTCTGCGTGCCGGTGACTGCTAAAGGCCATTGGAGAACTAGAGCAGTCATTGTCTTTGATTTAGTAGCAAAACCTGTTTTCATTACTTGGTCTCAAGTCCTGAGGACAGCCAAAATCCTCCAGCACTGGAGCTTTCAATCAGACATTGTTTGTTCTGCTGCGCTGTCAATAAGATGTCATTACTTTAGCTGCAAGATAAGAAAGGATTTGTTAATGGATCCTCTTGGGGGATGGTGACATTTTTTTCCCCTTATAGATCACTGGGGAATAAATATGGGAGCAGACTGACAAGGAAAGAAAATCAGTTCGTCTTATTTTTTGTATTTATGCCTCCCAGTTAAAGCTTTAAGTTGAAGAGCACAAATGTGGCCTTTTTCTTTTATTTGTAGTCGTGTGTGAAAACAGTGATATAATATGCAATGTGCATATCGTATATACCTTTTTAAGAGAAAAAAAAGATACTTTAGCATCTCTTTAAAAGAAAACTGCTGTGAGCTGTAACAGGTCTATAATCTATCACTGATCTGGAAGTACAGTACTCTACGAGAGGCAGATCAGTTTTTGCCTTTCCCAGATCTAACTAAGTAGTTACTAATTAACAGCAGATACGGCAAGAATTTCTCAGGTCTTGCTCTGGCACAGCCGTCAGCACCGTAACCCGGGGGCTGCGTGGCTGGGGATGGAGCTACTCTCGCCCTCGCCCCACGACCTCTGCCTCTGGCCGAAACCTCCTGCAAATAGTCCTGTCTGGTGTCGCCTCTGCCCCCAGCTGCACAGCAGGCTTCTGCAGGCAGCCGTCACAAAAATCCCTGGTCGTCCTGGGGTTTTCAGAGACCAGGTGACATTTTGGCAATCTCGGAAATAACAATGCCATATTCTTTGCAAAACCGCATTTAAGACAACGGTTAGGGGCCTGATTCTGCCAATTTTTAGCCGCCTGTATAATCTTCTATGTAATTAAAGTTATGAGCACCCAGAGGACATGTCTGAACTTGAAAAATTCACTTGGCTTCAGGTGAAGCGTGAGCTCAAGGCACAATAGCTACCCCTGAATGGAGATATTCAGAGGACCCAGACCAGGTGCCAAGACCAGCCCTGCCTGTTTGCAGTTGTGCAGGGGACTCTTAAAGGCACAGCCCGGCCTGGTCAGCTGGCAGGGAAGTCCCTTTTTTTTAACCCATTAAAGTAATCATGGGATGAGGAGCACATTTGGTTGCGTTTTGGTAGATTTCTTGTGCCGCAGAGGTGAGCCCAGGCTGCACTGGTCCCTGGCGGGGGCTGCCCGGCTGCCCCTTCACTGCCCCATCCACCACTGGCCACCCCGTATGACCTCCGCCAGGCTGGCCGTGCCGCCACAGCCGCCCGTGCCAACCCAGCTGCCTGTGCCGCCACAGCTGCCCGTGCTGCTGCACTCCCCTGGCCGGTGCACAGCTGCACAAACAGAGGGGTTGGCACGAGGCAGCCCCGGCGTGGCTGGGGGGAGGCAGAGCCCCTGCCTGCGTATGCTGGCACAGCCACTGAAATATTTTCACAGGACAAGTAACCTTAACCCCTGGCTCACCTCTTCGTAGCCAGGCTGCTCTCAGCTCCGTAAAACCCAAGAACGTGACAAACTCCAAGTGCCATCGACCCTTGGTGGAGAGGATGGATATTCAGGGCTGAATGCCRGGCTGGGGGTATGGTCACTATTTCCACCGACTTGTGGGCTCCGGCGAGTGAAGATCCTGCAGTGCCCTTGCCACAGAGGCTTACATGTAACTCTGCTTGTTCTGAGCAGCCAGACCGGTTTAGAAAATGACTGCATGAATGAGCACAATATGGCTGTAACAGGAGACCAGTTGCTGGGAGCCGAATGGGATCCCACAAAACGGGGAGGTAAGGCAATAGCCGCAGGTGGCTGTGGCTGTGGCTCCCAGCACAGCTTATTTAGCCACTTGTTTGTGACGTCCGCCCAGAAGCAGAGAAACAATGTGAGAGGTTTACATGGATACTACATGAATATCTAAAAAAATAAAATACCTGATATTGTGTTAATGCTATCAGAGTTGGCTGTAATTTCCCTTGTGTTGCACAATTTAAGAATTCCCCCATAAACTCTCTTCCTATGCTAGAGGTGGCTTTTTGGTGTCTTGGCCTGTGCTCACTGCACCATGGAACGCAGTGGGATTTTCTCCATGGTCCATCACGTGCTTTTTCTTCTTTTTCTTTCTCTTCAGCATTTAGGAGATTATCATAGCCTACATATTTATAAAGAATAATATATCTTGATACAATTGGATGGAAGACTTCTTTTCTTTACTGGAAAAGAGCATCTTGCAGTGTGAGGCAGGATGGGAGTTACATTCCTTATAGTTGGCAGAACACCCATCAGTGTGTGCATGTGTGTTCGAAAGAGGGTAGAGGATATGTGTTCACGTGTGCAGTTCCATACCCCTGTGCTAGGACTGCCTGGAATAACCAGAGAACTGATGAATCAGTTCTAAAAGCAAGAGAAGTGATTTAATTTCTTTGCATTTTTGCTGACTGATAAACTGTAACTTTAATCCCAGTGATTAGCATTGCTTTTACAGGATCGTTGTATCAGAGAACGTAATAAAAATTGTAGAACAACTTTAAAAGGCTCTTGTTCAGATGCACTTCCAGCTTGTAAATAAAAAGCACTTTCTTCAACTTTCCTGAAAAGAATTTTTTACTATTATCAGGCTATTAAGATACATTATTTTCTTATGAGGAAAATATTGCCCCAAGCCATGTGGAGGTTATTTATGACTAACTACATACATAGCTTTTCAGCCTTTTGTGTACCTGTTACTGATCCATGGTTGAGGTCCATATAAATGCAAATGAAAATAAAGCCTGCAGCCACCAGCGCTGCCCCCCTGTATAGGAAATGCAGCCTTATTTAGTAGATTGGAAATGACAGGTGGGCATACCAGAGAAAAATCTAGACTTGGTGTGAATTGCTGATACCTTTGCTGAACTCTCTGGTGATGTGCAGGTGGAGCGCAGTGACGAGGTGGGGTGTACCAGGTGGGGCAGAGCACAGCTTGTATTCATCTGGCACATACTGGGTATCCAAAATCAGTGCAATTCATCCGCTCTGTGACAGAAAGAATTAAAACTAAGCAGGCAGTACCAGAAGTAACATGCTACTTTGGCTATTTGTGTATTAAGTAGAAAAATACTAAAGCCTGTTCTTTGAAGGGTTTTAAATGTATCAGTCAATTTAAAAACACACYGTCCTCATATAGATTTGGCCTATGATGATACTATATCCTTCTGCTTTTAGGAAAATAAGCCTTATTAYGCTTCATCATGAAGTTCCTTTTGTTCTCCCTCTGACAAAGCCAAATTGATGCAAGAGTGGCAGAACAGCTTGGGTACTGGCATCTGTACGASACATAGCCCTTAGTCAGCAGAAAACAGGTTGGAAGTGGTGGTACTTCTGCTTCCACAACTATCATGGAGCTACACTTAGAGCAGATCTTGGGAATCCCTGAGGGGAAAAAAMCCAACACACCTCAATGCAAAGAAGGTCTCTGTTTAAAATGACTCTCTAACCTTCCTGTTCTCTAAGTCTTAGAAAAAGATTTCCTCGAAGTAGAGAGGAAGAGTCGGAGCAGGAGCAGAAGAGAACTGATGGCTGGCTGGGTGGGTGGCAGGGAGAGAGAGAGAGTGGACTGCCTGGAGGTGGGAGCATGAAGAAATAAAGATGACTCTGAAACATAACACAGAGTTTATCATGACAGGAGTGAAAGGGTATAAAGATCTAAACTGTTTATTTGTATGAGAACATAATGGTCCTTGTCATCAACTTGGTGTTGAAAGGAATGACTTCCATCTAGAGGATGCAGAAAAAACAGGAGATAAATTTCAGTACTAGTAACAGTTTAATGGAAAAAGATTGAAAAAGAGGAGGAATATGGAAATTAGACAGGGATGACATTCTAAGAATTTAAATGTGGCATTTGGCAGCCACAGTATTGTTCATGGAAAAACAAACAACGCTAATCAACATCAGATGTATTGTTATTTTAAAATAGACTTTATTTAATGACAATAAATATAAAGAAATCTCAATATTCAGAAACTAATAGCAAACATTCTTAGAAAAAATACAAAAAATACATTCTTACATTCTGAATTTTATCAACATACACAGAGTCTGAAACAGTGGCGACAGTTTGTAATTTATGGTGCTTGTTAAGGCAATTAAATGGTCACTGGTCCAAATTCACCCTGACTTCAACAAGTCTGTACAAAGTAAGAGTCTGGCCTACATATAAAGTGTAAAAAAGAGTAAAATTGATTCATAGTTTAAAAAAAATGTTAATTTTCCCTTCCAAGCAGATCTTTAAATATTATTAAAGTGACATAGCCTAAAAAAAAAAGTAAGTTACAAATACTTCTATGTTGGCAACTGCCCCCCCAGCATTTTGTTCTGATGCCTGTGCAGAGCTCCCCATGTACAAGCAGAGCACATTTCAGCAGTTGGAGGTAGAGGCTACAGAAATTGCACAGCTTAAGAGATCCAACTATTAAAATGCAATTATTAGCCACTCTGTTGGTTTTCCTCTTCTTTCTCTCTCATTCAGAACTGTGCTGTGAATAACACTGTGCATATGGCAAACTGAACTGAATTCCTGATATAATGTCTTCTGAAATGAAATGTAACAGCTACATTAGCAAGGAGGGTGGCACTTCAGAAGCAAATCAYGAGAGCAAAAAGTTGATGTTGACTAGCTGAGGCCCACGCAGTACTCGCTGCTCTCTTCAGCCTAGCTCTGGTTTTAGCTCTCTGGACTAAGTGCCTGTCAGAGACCATTAAGTGCATATCTAAAACCTCCCTTCTGGTTCAGTTTAAACCACGAGGAATCCAGTCCATGTGCCCTGAGACCAGTCTGTGATGGGAAGCACCGCCCAGAAAGCGGGGACAAGTGGAAGAGTAGTTTCAAAAGCACGCTCTTGATCTGAACAAAAACGGTAATGTAGAAACACACCCAAAGCTGATTAGGATTTTATTATGAGGAGCCCGAGTCATAGATATACACGCTTTGCTGATGTAGCATGCTTTTTTAAATCATTATTTTAAAGGCAGGAATATAAACTCTCGGTGACACTGAGGGCCAACTCCCCCTTTAGAAAACGCTGCCGACTGATGTCAAAAGGGGCAACTGAGAGAGGCCACAGGAACCAAACAAGGAGCAGAAGACACTCCTGAAAATCAGCCTTAAGCTCTGCCACTGCTCATAGTGTGACCCCAGGCAAGGCACTTAATTCCTTTGTTTCTTAGTCTCTTTACCTCTCAAAGAGGGCAATAAATGCTTCCTTAAGACCAAATAATTACCTGAAATGGTCCATTTTGTGCTGCATTTTTTTTTCCTTTATCACAGGATGCCTCCTTGCCTGCCCCAGCCCTCCAACACTGCACCTGAAAGGGTGTTTAAGGCACATTGGCACTGTCATCACTGATGGGGGTATGAAAATGGCATCTCAGCTGATCGCAACTGCAGACGGGGAAGAGCCAGTTCAAAGCTAAAAGCTCCAAGTCTGCAAGGAGCTGACTGGCCTTTCTAACTAAACTCATTTTGCACAGGAAGTCCTGAGTACGTCACTAAAATTGCTCCATGAAACATTTTTTTTGGACAAAAATTTGTTTTAAACAGAAGTTTGGTATACTATGCAGTGACAGGACCAGAGGCAATGCGCACAAACTGAAACACAGGAGGTTCCCTCTCAACATCAAGAAACACTTTTTCACTGTGAGGGTGACCGAGAGCTGGCACAGGTTGCCCAGGGAGGTTGTGGAGTCTCCATCCTTGGAGATATTCAAAAGCCGTCTGGACATGGTCCTGGGCAGCCTGCTCTAGGTGGCCCTGCTTAAGCAGGGGTGTCAGACCAGATGACCTCCAGAGGTCCCTTCCAATCCCAACCATCCTGTAATCCAGTACTGGGGGATATATTTTGATAAGAAATTCTGTCTTGTTTAGAAACTTCTGAGTGTTTGTCCATCTGCCCAATTTATATTTGCTTCCTGGTAAATTAAAGACTTGTCATGATTCTGACGAAACCAAAACAAATGCAAAGGGTAGAATTCCCTGGGCAAAGAAGCTCTGGTTCCATTGCTGCTCTGGTTGACTGTCATTTATCATTACAGTCTATCTAGTTTTTCTGTCCTGTGTCTTTTTTTGTCTTCAGGTGGTGTCTACGCAGTTTTCTGGGCATGATAATAAGTAAGCTTAAGTCCTTCAGTGTCAGAAATGCAAGTGGTCCTCTGGAACCTGTGAGTTTCTTTCACCTTTCCTTGATTTTTGAACCAAGCTTTCCTCTCATGTTCTTCCATGCAATCATGCAAAGTCTTGCTTAGCGAAAGCTTGTGTATCGTGACTGCTGAAAGGACTCCCCTCGTGTGCTACCTCTTCTGGTTTAAGTGTTGCCGTTTCAAAGGATAGGCTTGAGGTACACAGCAGTCAGTATTTGGAAGTTTTGCTACAAAATTCAGATGTTTGATTCCTTCTGATTATTAATGGGATAAAATACATCTTAAAAATGCTACTTAGTTTCTGCAAATGAACTTCTTAATATGTAAAAAGCTATATGAATAATTTGCCTAAAAAGTCTGTGTATCTATTACATTTAAGAAGAGTACAAAATTACAAACAGAACAGTAATCACCTGGTTTACAGAGTACAGGCATACTTTTGCTTTTTTAACAAGATTTTGGTTTTCAGAATTTGTAGAAATCGGTGCACTAAAACTGTTAAAAGAGAAAACAAGTTAATAATCTGGAATATCACTGCTGCAGACACAAAGCGGAGCTCTACATACATGCTTAATCTGTAATTCCCTAACTCCCAGTTTGCAACTGGAGCCAAAATAGCCAAGCAGATCTGCAGCCTAATTTGAAGATGACTGATGGCTCCAGCACATGCATCCACACCTCTAACATCCTTCCTAGTTAGTTAAAGCTTCATAACATGGTTAAGGCATATTAAATGGTTTATTCTGATCTCCAGTTTCAATAGATTCATGGTCTTGTCAGAATTCACTTTATCACGCAATATTGTATCACAACAGGTCCAGCTGCACGTTCCTCCTGTCGAAATCTATCAGGGAAGAGCACGGTGCCTCTGGTGTGGGAGAAATGCAAAAGACAGCCCTCCACAAATATTGATTTAGTACGTGAAAAGACTTTTAACACTCATTACTGTTACAGGTAGGAGACCTTCAAGGCTATGGTCATTCAGAGCAGAATGGGCAAGTGAACTAATGAAAGTACATTGACTGGGGAAAGATAAAATGCCTGAGTTTTCTACTCACTCGGAGTGCTGTAAAGTCAGTTTGTATGCATTGATTTCAAAGGCAATTCTCCTGTTTACACAGAGATTGATGAACAGGATGGGCTTACAGTCCTGCTGCTTCTTGTGGTCCAAGTCCATGATTAATTGAAATATCTTGTTATCCATTTAAGTCTCAGTATGCCTAGCTAATTCAGTGCAGCACACAACAGCGCTTAGTATGTCAATTTTAATGGCTTAACAACATGATTTTGAGTTGTATTTTCCTTCTCTTTCCTTCATGTTTTGGCTTTTCCTCTTCATTTTATAGCTGGGGTTTGCATTAGCAAGTAATCAAAACTCCTTCAGAAGACGTGATGGTGTTCTTAAAACAAATCATTCTTGTTCTTAAGGTTTTATTCAAGTCAAACAAGAGATCTAATAGCCGATGCCTAAATAAAGTGGAAGGCACTCTATATATTTGAGAATTAATCTGCATCGTCTTAAGATGATAAATGATTTTTATCTTCACATGTTAAAAAAATATGTCCTACTAAAGCTGTTTAAAAAATTGATAACTCTTATCTGAGTTGCAGTGGTTGCATCTGTCCAAGGGAAGCAGGTAAATGAGCAGGTAACAGTTGCAAGAAACAATGTTTAGTAAAGGGAATTAATCCAAAGTGTTTGATTAGCTATTGGTAATATCTGGACAGGTATTAGTTGGCTAAATACTGCTATTCCATATAAAAAAGTGGAAGCTTTAGGTCAGAAAGTGCTGTCTACTCCTTTGATAATTTTGTCAGCTATTTTCCCCATGGTTTTTTTCACAACTTTGAGATCRTTCTCATGCAAGAGTTTCTGCGTTAGGTACTTCTCTCGTTTGACCTTGCTCTTGGTCTTTTGTGATACATCCGGAATTACGTATGAAATAATAAACTTCACAAAGTATATGACATGCTGGGGAAGGTGAAAATGAAAAAATGTCAGTCAGGCTGAACAGGACGTTATTATTATTATAAATGAAATGTCACATTATCTCTGAAGACTCTGAGCTGGTTCTGTACCAGTATCTATCACAGTGGAACAGTATTTTAAAAAGCAGACATGACTAATGAATAGAATAACTGACTGATAAACAAGAATTTCTGATTTTCTAATCCTGATTAAGAAGGACTTCTCTGCATGCTTTGGGGGAACCCTGGTACCCAGTGCTTCCCCCCTGCATGGAAATATTGGTTAGTTTCCTTTAAAATTGTTTTAGGTTTGTTCAAATGACTCTGTGGCAATGGACTTTTCTCTGCTATGGCAACTCTGATCTAACCAGTTGCATGTTTCTGATGACTTCAGTAGTCCCTGGATCAGGCCCTAAGTACATTTTATAATGAAATAATACCTAATATTCCTCTCCCTTCATCTTGGACAGACTCCCATCTTCCGTAAGCCCAGACTGTAGCTGCAGAGGAAGGAGCAATTGCTTTTTCATGCTTATCTAGAGAGTCACCTCTTGCAGTGACTGTCTTTATACACTTCACTCTGCTAGTGCACAGGTGTTATATATATATGTATTCATGAGGCTGTGCACAAACTTCCTCTAAGTATATGTAAAAATATTTTTGGTGTAACTGTCCCTTCTATTTCTGATACTAAAAATCATTTTACAGTTCTTGGGAAAAGAAACTGCAAACATGTGGGGCAATCCTTCGCTGATGTTGTGACTTCAGAGACTTCTTTTTCTAATGGTGCTACACTTTATTTACATCTCCCAAACTCTTGCCCATACTAGCACATGTCGTCAGCTCTGATAGCTGTGCCTGGACAGAAAGTCTTTGAAGGATTTTCTGCATGGAGGGAAGAGAAGTTTAAATAAGTAATGCTCAAAGCCCCATACACTTACCTCCATGACAATGATGAAAGCCAGCTTGGCTGCAATGACATGCCAGTAGTATATGTTATGCTCATATTGGTGCTGGTGACCAGGAGGGTAGTGGAGATCCCGGTATCTGAAAGCAGTGTAGGAAAGTCAGGAATCAGTCTCAGGCATCTCTGCAGTAAGGCACTGTGGCCAGAGGATGGAGCAAGACATGTCCGTGCTTAATGCATCCAGGAACAGTTAGCTGCATGCAACTACAGTAATGGGTAAACTTCGTATCTGCAGAATAACCTATATTTGGCTGAAATGTCCTTTTTTTTGCCACTGTATTAAGAATTACTTATAAAAATTTAAAGTGCTTTTTTTTGAAGACTATCAATTATGAGAAAAAAAAAATAAAGTAAGAATTTTCTGAGTAGCACAAAATTATGGSTGAATACTTCTACTCAGTTCTGCCATTCAAAATATGCTTTTACTGTGTTTTAACATTTCTTACTGGATATTGTTAACTGAATTAGATGATTTAGATATTAAAAAAATATATTTATTCTTCTCATTGGAAAAGAATGGTTATTTGACACTTGCCTGCATGTTGTTTGGTTCCCAAACCAAGGGGAAAATGGCTTGCTTGCATTCTTGAAGTCTGATATATTGAAGACAGAAAGCGTATTGTTTATATACCCTTTCATAGTGTGACTGCTGTGACTCCCATAAGGAGGGACCGAAAAGGACCAGTAATAAACCAGACGAGGAACCATGTCAGATGTAAAAGCAATTATCATAGCCTGCATTTCAGAAAAAGAAGACAAAAAAGCAGAGTAGTATTTAAGAAATAAGCCTTAATATATATGGCTTTGCCATATACTTAGTATCTCAAAAGTTTCAATATGAGCTAAAAATAGAAAACATGTGCTTTTCCAGTCAGTGGTTCCCTCTGTAAATGAGCGCATAGTCACTCACAGGCATAAAACAATCTCTTTCTGGAATGTGCACTCTGTACAGTTTTTAAATTATGCTAACTCTGCTGGATGCCCTAAAAAAGTTATACTATAATACACTTTTTTCCTCAGGAGCATGCAGTGGAAGTCAGCAGCCAAACTCACCTTAAAGTACTCTAAGGTGACCTTCAGCAAACTTGCTTGCTATCAGATGTACTTATGAGATGCTTAAAGAAATCCTGCCTGATGAAACTCATGGAAACAATGGAAGAGTCCTTCAATAATAGAAAATTAAATTTCACCAGGAAGCCTGAGGTTTGAGTAAAAGAATTAAATATATTATATATATAGCTGATCCATCTCTGACCCTAGAAACATCCCACTCTTTCTGAGGTGCTAGCCAGCCCAAATTCATCTTGGCAGTTGTTGTCTCATAAGTTTCAGTGTCAGTATATGTGGAAACTGCTCTTGATGCCAAGATAATTTTTTTAGTAGCAGCTGCATAGTGCTATTTTACATATGACGTGACCATTTGTTTTTATCTTGCTCCCAAGAGAGTCGCTGTCCTACTCAGTCTGCTAGTCACAAACTGGGTAGGAAATTGGATCCGTGGGTTTGTTGTGGGAAGTCTTTTCTAAATTCATGAACTTCCCAAAACATCCTATTCTGGAGGACAGGTTAACTATGTTTAATCCAATCTCCTCCTCTGCTATTGCAAATCCAAAAGGTTTCCCTGTGAGGAAGACTTTCCACTGGCAAGATCTGCAGCTGAGTGCCTAGCAAGAGGCTGCCTGGCCAACTCGTGACAACAGGCGTCTCTGGTGTCCCATGGCAGGGGAAAAAAAAACTTAACAACATGGATGGAAAGAACCAGGGCAGAGACATGGAGGAGAAAGGAGTGAAGTAGGGATCTAATGGGATCAGAGGGTGAGAGGTGTAGGCAGAGATACATAAAAGGGGCAGAAAAAAGCTGTAGTAAAGGTGTGGGACAGAGGAAGGGGCAAAGTTAAGCAGTAATGGGTATCAGAGGAGCATAAGAGCTAGGCAATATCTGCATTTTATTCCCCTTCATGCCAGCCTGCAATTCATGCAGTCTGTATTTCCTTATTTTCATGAGATGGGGCAAAAATTGTCCACTTTCATGCAGCATTCCCAGCAAGAGAGCCCCAACCTGAGGAGGTATTTGTAACAGTTACAGTAACAGTTGTAAAAAAAGGGAACGGGAGACAGGAGAAAGGGTGAAAAAAAAAGCGGACACCTCTTCTACAGTTCCTCAAACAACATTTTGGTGGCAGTGCTAGCTAAAACAACCACCGTCCCTCCTGCCTCTGCCCCTAGCAGTCGCTCATGCATTCATGCAGCTGTGCAGCAGATCAGATCACAGCACTCATCTGGCGGGGAATCCCGGCCGGATCCACTTCCTGATCTGTTCATCATGTGTTCGTCAAAGTGCTGGTGCCAGCACAACACAAGAGACAGCAACAAGGGGAAAAGGCAGGGAAGGGAAAGGGCAAGGAGCTGAAAAGCGTGCAAGACACCTCACCCCGAGTAGCACCGCTGCCAAATGTTGAACACTATCCTAATGTCTTATCTTTTGAGTTGGCTTACTTTGAAGTACCTGAGAAGCTAAACTCTAGTTAAGACAAAAGTTGCAGAAAAAAGACTTCAGATTGAGACTGTGGTCCAAAATCTATATTTGGTTCTCCAGAATAATGTTACAATTGAGTTCAGTTGAGACAAAGTTAATTTGGATGATGAGAAAGAAAAGGGAGGCACCCTAAGACTAAAATAAACTCGTTTAAAATTTTCAAGGATAAGATTTTTTTTCGTACTGTACTCTGGCTTAAATCACATGTAGTTGGCATGCACTTTTAAAAACTGTTTTTAAGCATTACATGCCAGTGTACAATGAAGTGAAAATTATGTGTTGTTTATATTTACACGCAGAGTAGGTGTTTTTGGCTGACAAGAAATATGTATTACTGTGTCTTGCAGTTGCAGGGAGAAGACCTCACACCTAAATTACTCTGTTTTTAACTGAAGTACAAGCACAGACAGTTTTAGTTAAATGAATTTCTTTCTGTTCATTAGCTCATCCAGTCAGACCATAAATGAACTAATAGCAACTGAACAGTAAGGCAGAAAAATCCCTTCTCCCTTTGGACCAAATGAGTTTGATGTTGCTTCTGAGTATCATTTAGAAAGATGCTGGAATATGGTATTTACACAACTTAATATTTGCTCTTACTGAATTTTTGTGCAAGGCCCCAGGTCTCTCATCATCCTAAATCTGAACCCTGTCCCACTCTCCTCCCTCTCTCGGAATGATCTCCAGATGTGCTCCAGAGAGCTGCAAGGATAGAAATACAAAAGCTAATCCTATGGCATCCTCTCAAAGGAAAAACTTTTTTCCTCCTGACTTACGGGCTGCATTTCAGAGTATTGCACTGGAGAACTACAAACAAACAGCACATTCTCTACTTCCCAAGCTTTACTGCACACAATTTTCCATTTATACCATAACTAATTAAAATCAGTCTTCAAATCAACAACAGATGCTTTGGTATCATGCAACAGCAAGTCCAGTGCCTGAGCGGMAAGTTGCAAAACTGATAGTTTTGTGCAAAAGATGCTTGCAGGCTACTAGCAGGTGATCCAAAGGTAATACATGAAGGAGAAGATGATACACTACCCAAGTCTAATCAGCTGTAACAAGTCACACAGAAGAGAAGAAACAGTTTCTGTGTGCTAAGGACAAATCAAGGAAGGGATGGTAAAGGAAAGACTGATGGCCTATCCTAGATCCTGGATGTCAAACAAGAAAAAAACATACTTAAAGGAAGAAAACAACTTCTAGCATTTGATCTAGTATATGGCTTTATAGCCCACACTTCATTAGCAAGAAATACCGATCTCTTTGAGGTCCTTACAACACTTGCAGCAGGTCCTTTTGAACATGACAGCCTCTGGTGCTGTGCCCCTCGCATGCTAATAGCCCCACCAATGTCAGTGGCAAATGCACTACGTTCACACGGACGTTAACTCTATCTAACGCGTGAGACCTCCAAAAAGGGTGACTCTAAAAGGATCATCCCTGCAGTTAACAGTCACATGAACATTGGGATTGAGTACCTGTCAAGGAGGACAGAGAGTAAAACCAAGCTGTCAATATACCTTTGCACATTGAGGACTCCATGTTTTCAGCAATGCCTTGAGGAGTACAGCACATAAGGAGGAATTTGGAGTGAAAAAAGGTTGCAAAGCTCCGATTAGCCTCAGGTGGCTTGTGGATGGGTAGCGATAGACACCTAAAACTATTGCTGGCTCATTTTTCTGCAGAATCTAGAGCAGGGCATGAATACATTCCTAACAGAAGCCTACACATGTCTGAGTCACTGTAAGGTCACCAAAGCCACTTTAACTCTACCCTGAATATCACAAGGACTATGACTAAGGTACTCATAACAATATTTTAAAGTAATCTTAAGATGTATATCCAACTTTTTGTTTCATAGTGGTATTACCAGACCCAGCTGGATTGACTAGGAAAGACAGTTAGCTTATCCAATAGCATAACATATTCGTTTTTCTTCCAGGGCACCAGAAACCTCTTTGCCTTTTATTTTATAAGTTCTGTAGCGGCATAGTTCAAAAAAGGATATTGATGCCCACCAATAATGTTACCTCTACTTTACTATAGCCATGCTTCATCTGTGAATTTGCACTATCTCCATAATTTGCCGGGAGAGTTATCATTAACAATTTTTTTACACAGGCACTAAAACAAAAGAGCCCCAAAGTATCTCTGATGCCACCTGACATTTCTAACAATCTGAACATGTGTTACCAAAGTTGCATCATTTTTGTTTTAAATTTTAACACCAGATTTACTAGTAGGCCTTGGATGTTTCACATGCCTATGGAACAGCTGGATTTATGTTTGGCTTGCCTCAGCAGAGCAGTGCAAAACAGCTGGAGCACACGCTCTAGCTTGTTGTCTGTCTCCCAGATTTTCTTGCAGATTTTCCATCTTCAAGTTCCCTTTTTTCATCTGACATTTCTCTGTGCTTAATTCTCTGCCTTTATGTCCTCCTGAGTCTCCTCTCTACATCCCAGCTATGTTTACCATACCTGTTGAATTGCTATAGTGTGAAATAAAGTTCTGAAAAACAATAATGGCCATTTTGGGAGACCTTCAAAGACCTGAAAATACATCTGGTAGCTGAGGCTGACATATAAAATTTTCTTTATCACTGAAATCCACCCTGGACTCCTATTTCTATATAGTACCACCCCCAACCCCCAAAATAACGAAAACAAGCTACTGAGAAGGTGATAACCCAAAAGGCAGTCAGGTCATGGAAGCTCATCTTCCCATTCTTCGAAAATAGCCTCATCCTTCCAGGGGCAAAACGAAGACTTCTAAAAGTGGGGGGAAAAAGAGGGAGCAATATGCAGGAYACTCATCTGGGCATGAGAAGAGAAGGTGCACGTACCTGTCCCATTATTTATGAAAAGCAGAACCCCTGGCATTGAGACCCCAGACCAGCCAAGCACCTAATGACTATAGAAGGTGCCTGAGATACAAGAAAATAAGTCCATGCCCTTATTTAAATCTGAATTGCTCTTTTACTTGAAATAAGTTCCCTGACTATCGGGTTAGTATATATGGTAGAGTCTCAGCTCCGCCTCCCTCCTCTTACCCAAAGTCCACCATTCTCCAAGCAGGCAGAGCCTCCTGTGAAAGCTTGGGCTAAGGTGAACTCTTGCCTTCACAGACTCAACTGTTTTCTCCAGAAATGCCTACTGAGCGCAATAAAGTACTGTTACTGCAAGGACGAGGTCCTGGAGGAAGTGACTACCTTTAAGTGTATCAGATGGAACCCCTGATCTCACCAGTAACAGTAGAAAATGGTGACCTTGTTGAAAAAGGCTATTAACCATGGACAGTCTGTGGTGTTACTGTCCCTGCAGAGGAAACCAGTGGTCACTGCTTTTTCGAGAAAGGCCAGCAGTGGGAGTTTTTTGAAAGATAATATATTTTAGCTACTGTTTAAGAATAAGCAATCAAATAATTCACAGTGGTAAAGTCCAATGGATTATTTTTSTCCCCACAATGCAGCCTGAGTATAAGATCTTTGTGAATTAACGATATGGGACATTTGAAAGATCTGAATTTCATTGTTAGGAGTATATTCATCAGGAAAAAAAAAGTTTTTCTAAATATTTTAAAGAAACTTYTAAAATTAATTTTAAATCCAACTGAAAAAGATTAATTTGCAAATTCTCAGAAAATTCATTCTGATCTCAAAAGGTAAGTGTTGCAATTTTGAGCACACATTGTATTTTTAAGTACACAAGAAAGAAGCTGAATTTCTGTTCTAAGTGCAAAATTGCTTAAAGCCAAATTCAAATATGAAGGCACGACCATAAGAATTGTAACAATTAGAAACAACAATCAATTATAAGTTAGGTAAGCTGCAACCTAATTTTTTCAAAATTCATGCATTTAGCTGTAGGCTGTTCGAAAAGATCTCTGTACTACGCGCTGTAATTTTAGGAAAGATGTGCTATAGTCTTCATATGTAACAGATTTTTCTGAAGAATCTAGCAACTCTAAATAAACTTTCTTTTCTTTAGATATAATATTTTAGACAGTAGCCATATTCTGTTTCCAAACCACCTGGAAAGTAACTGAGAGCCTATTTCACAGGGGCTGAAATCTTAAGGGACTGATGCTCGTAATTCATTTACGATCATTTAAGTGCTCCATTGCCAGACATGGCATTCCCATGTTTGGATGTAACACCTGCAGTGAAGGCATTTTACCTTTTGCAGTTGTTGGCCCAGTACTTACATTGGTGACCACCGCCAGAATGGCTATGCCTTGCATGATGGGCTGCCAGGCGCCGATGTCTTGTGCCTTCTGTGGAACCATGCGCCTGAACTGGGTCGTCAGCTTCCACGCATCCAACCGGATTTCCAACATGTTGTTAATAAGAGCCAGAAGAGGAGCCAGGGGGAACGACGCCACAAACAGAGTGACAAAGCCAAACTGTATAACTGTCAAAGGGAGAGGTTACATACATTGATGAGGCTTTCACTTACTGGAGATAGGCATATATGAGCATGTATACTTTATATACTCCAACTGTGGGAGAGAGAGACAAGAAAGAGCAGCTGAGTTCCTAGTAAATCTTATGTATGAGAAGGTAGGAGCACAACAGTACTGAAAAAACCTGCTGGGTGGAGGGACAGGAAAATGTTACAAGTCACAACACACCAAGAGGAACTATTCAGGGTWTTTAAACGTCCATTTCTTTCTTATGTTTTCATCATGAAGACTTGGAAATCTAATGACTATCTGTCTCAGTGCTGTGCTGGAAAGCCTGAGCTAATGATCATATTATTGGTGTCTGGGTGCTGCCACAAGTATGCTGGCAATGCTGTGACAGAATGGATGGTGGCAACAAACCAGAGATCTGCCAGCTCCCAAGAGACCAGTGACAAGTACTGGTGACTGCAGATCCTTGGCAGAGCAGTCTGACACAGGGCTCTGCTGTACAACACCAGAACATGGCAGTGGTCTGCCTTCTGGATGCATTTCTCAGAGGATGGGGCAAAGAAGCAGCAGTTCTTGTACAATCACGTGCTGTTTCCTAGTTATAAATTGGATTGAGGCGTAGCTGCTTAATAAAAGTTTGCAAAACTATCTATAATGGCTCATCAAAACTTGTCTTGGAAAACATTCATGTCTCCTCTGCCTATAAACTTATTAAGCATTGCTTGTATGAAGATTTTCTTTAGAGCATGTTTGTATCCAGCAGTGATAGTGAATCCGAACTAAACTGCCACTTACCCATTTCAAGATACTCATAAAACAGTCCAAGTTTTCCAATGGGCTGCAGGTGGTAGTCCTGTTCCCAGCGTGGCACAACTTTTTCTGATCTAGCAGCTGCACAGTATCTTCCGATTAGATTCTTAACCCAACTATCAGCCAGGGAGAAAAAGACCACTAACATTGGTAAAATAACCTAAAAAGTTCAGTAAATGGAAAAAATTGACATTTGTGCTGTTACAGCTTTGAACAGTGGATTTAGTCATTCTTGGATTACTGAAAACTTCCTTCAAACATGAGCATAATCTTCTGTTGCCTTATCCTGAAAGCAGTTATTTACAACCATAAATAAGAGTGTAAAAGGGCAATATATCAGAATCATAGTGATTTATACTCATGCTGTACAGGTGAATGACCACATAAAATTCAAGGTAAGAAAAAATCAAGTTAAATGTAGGCCTGTGGTTAGACAGATTAATTCTTTCTGATCACAAAATTCACAGAATCATAGAATGGTTGAGGTTGGCAGGCAACCAACCTCTGGAGGTCATTTGGTCCAACCCCTCCTTGCACAGGCAGGGCCACCTAGAGCCGATTGCCCAGGACCGTGTCCAGATGGCTTTTCAATATCTCCAAGGATGGAGACTCCACAACCTCCCTGGGCAACCTGTGCCAGTGCTGGGTCACCCCCACAGTAAAAAGGTATTTTCTTATGATCAGAGGGAACCTGCTGTGTTTCAGTTTGTGCCCGTTGCCTCTGATCCTGTCACTGGGCATTAGTCACTGAGATTAGTCTGGCTCCCTCTTCTTCACTCTCGCCCTTCAGGTATTTGTACACACTGATGAGATCCCCCCTGAGCCTTCTCTTGGCTGAACAGTCCCAGCTCTCTCAGCCTCTCCTCATAGGAGAGGTGCTCCAGTCCCTTAATCATCCTTGTGGCCCTTTGCTGGACTTTCTTCAGTATGTCCATGTCTCTCTTGTACTGGGGGACCATAACTGGATACAGCACTTCAGGAGTGGCCTCCCCAATGCTGACTAGAGGGGAAGGATCACGTCCCTCAACCTGCTGGCAACACTCCTCCTAATGCAGCCGAGGATACCATTAGCCTTCTTTGCTGCAAGGGCACATTGCTGGCTCATGTTGAACTTGGTGTCTGCCAGGATCCCCAGTCCCTTTTCCGCCAAACTGCCTTCCAGCTGGGTGGCACCCAGCATATATTGGTGCATGGGGTTGTTATTCCCCAGGTGCAGGACTCTGCACTTCCCCTTGTTGAATTCCATGAGGTTCTTGTCAGCYCATTTCTCCAGCCTGTCAAGGTCCCTCTGGGTGGTAGCACAACCCTCTGACTTATCAGTTTGGTGTAATCAGCAAACTTGCTGAGGGTGCACTCTKTCCCTCATCCAGATCATTAATGATGATGTTAAACAGGATGGGACCCAGTACTGACCCCTGGGGTACACCGCTAGTGACTAGCCTCCAATTAGACTTGGTGCCTCTGATCACCATCCTCTGGGCCTGGCCATTCAGCAAGTTTTCAGTCCACCTCACTGTCTGCTCATSCAGCCTGTACTTCAACAGCCTCTCTATGAGGCTTTTATGGGAGACACTGTCAATAGCCTTACTGAAGTCCAGGTAGGCAATATCCACTACTCTCCCCTCATCTACTGAGCCAGTCATTTCATCACAGAAGGTTAGCAGGTTGGTCAACTGTGGCTTCCCCATGGTGAATCAATGCTGACTACTCCTGATGACTTTCTTGTCCTTCATGTGCCTGGAAATGGTTTCCAGGATTAGCTGCTCCTTCACCTTCTCAGGGATCGAGGTGAGGCTGATCTTCTCATCTGAAAGGCTTGCATGAATTTAAGAAAACTGATGAATTGGCTGTAGCCATTTTCAGCAGTCAAAGAAAGAACCATATTCAAAAAAGGGGGGTGAATGTCTATCAACAGAGAAAAACCCAAAATGGTTCTCTTTATACTTGCAGAGATACAGAATGAGAGAGCAGTTAAGAACCAGATCCAGAAGTGATACTCAGCTTTTCAAGACCTAGATGTTACTTGTCACCCTGGGAAGTGAATTAAAAATTCTGATCAGATGAATTTCCTGTACTCAGAAGGGGGAGTCAGTTGTCTATGGCTGGAACTGACATCTGCAGGCATGCTCAGTCTAGGGATCCTTCCCCAGGTAAAAGAAGGTGTTGAAAAGAAGGATGGGTCTACAGGTCCATCCTGCAACCAGCAGCGTGTACAGAGCATTGGGGTCTGGAGGAACTATATCTCAGCAGAGCACCCTAGCCTCAACCCTACATAGTATTTACGACACGCTTTGAAGTGGGGTCGCTGTGCAGCAAAGGAGCACAATTCGTGGGCTTGGAAGAACCACAGCCAGAGGGAATACAATGCCGTTGGCTGGTGCTTATGGCATTCAGGAGGGCATGAGCAAACCGGGAGTTCCCTACTCCAAGCAACATAACAGCCACTGATCAGCATAAAATAAAGAACAAGTCCTGGGAGAAGGAATAGAGTCCTGGATAGTATCTTAACCTAAATTAAATGGAGGGCATTTGTGGTTAGCACTTTGCTTATTGTTTACTTTAAAACATGACCTTCCAGAGATCTGCCCCACTGAAAGAAAACATATAGGCACTATGAATGTCAAATATGACTGTAAAACTAAATGAGTTAAATTAGTAACTTATGCATGATTTTTAAAAGCCCAATGTATAACAACAAATCATTCCAATCGTTATTAAGCAACAGTATTTAGTTTAATATTTTCAGAGCTTCTGTTGCCTCAGTTTTAAGTATCCAACCTGAAACACATTGAGTCTGATTTGCAGAGGAAGGAAGCGTCTCTGATTAGAACTAAAATCAGTCAGAACGACAAAGACAGGAGCTCAGAGCTACCAGACCGAAAATATCCAAACTGTCTAAAAAGGCCCCAAAAGACTAGTCTTATTCTTTTAGAATGCAATACACGCCTATCAAATTTAGTGACCAAATGCCTGAACGCATCAAGCAAAAGCAGTATCTTTCAAATATGAAAGAGCAGATTACTTAATTGTTTGAACTTACGGAAGAAGCACTTCTTGAATGTTGTTCCAGATTGCTTTACCTCCTACTATGATGGCAAGCTGAGTTGTGAGTTCGAGGAGACATCCACCTGGATCACACTGAAGGTTGGGAGAGACATGAAAAATTTTTGAAGTTGGGTAACTTTTCAGGCATGAATGAAGCATTTAAAATAATGCATTCCTCTTTTATTATGATGACAACATTTCTTGAAGCAATGCAAGAAGACTATTTAGGCAAACCTTTCCAGTGATGTATGGCCAATTCCAGGCCACATATGGTCATATGCGGTAGGTTGACAGGACACTAGTGAAAGAGTGAAATACCAGGCAAAGTCATGCAGCTTTGTACTGCGCTGTCACCAGGCGAGGGTCACCCAGCAGAACAGGAATGCTTCTACTGATGTTCTCCCCTTCCCCTCTGTGCAGATTCACAGGTTGTTGGACCATGGGAAAATAAGCTTCTCTGGGTACGTGTAATACATTTCTAAGCCCAACTGGTCTCGGGTCATATTCATTTATGCTAGGGGTTACTAAGGAGGCAATTGGCTTGGCAGGCAGTCACTTTTTGAACCCTCATGTTAAATATGTACCATTATGTTATACACTCCTAACTGCAGCAGAATACCTGGACTAATGGCTCCTGCTGTTTAAAAACAAACACTATCATACATTCTTACCTCTTCATTGCGGTACTTTCCTAGCCAATAAACTGGATTTCCAGGGTGACCTACAAATTTACCCTTAAAGAAGGCTATGTAGAAGCATGAAGAATAGTAGTTGACAAACTGGAACAAGAACATCTTTGTGGTCAGACTGTTTTCATAATCGGTCTGTGTCCTTGGAAGCTCTGCAATTAAAAAAAAAAAAAATGAAAAAAGCGCACCAACCTACAAGTAACCTACAAGCTGCTTTAAAGCCTCAGCTGGAAAAGTATGTGTATGCCTTGTATTCCTTAATATGACTGAGAACATTGTGAATTAGATTGTACATAATCCCCATGTATACTGTAACCATTATGCTAATTCTAAAACTATATGTGTTGTAAAAAGGAAAGAACTTGTTCCCTGACAAGAAAGAAAAAGCAAAAATTCCAATAACTCAGGGAAAAAAAAAGCACCCAAATYCAGCACACTCAGGAAAGATGCAAATGTAACACTTTGAACTGATGAAACAGTATTAAATGAAACTATATTGAAACACCGCACTACTTCGCACATCTAAAGTAAAATAGCTACTTTAATGTTGATGGCCTGGATATAAAGAATAATAATATTTGTGACTGTTTATCTATTTAATGGTATCTAGCTTTGGAACAGTGACCTTATTTCATTTATTTACAAGAAAATAGCTATTCTCCCTATAAACAAAAGCTAATGTAATTGAATGTGTTATGCGTTACTGATCTGTTTTCACAAAGCTTGGTTATTACAGTAATTTTCTTTGCTTTGTCTGTTTCACAAGCACAAAACTGTAAACAATTGATCTTTCATGCTGGCTRTGCAAGGAGTTTTCAGGCAAAGAGCTGAATATCATATTCCTTTGATATTGAGAAGATCTGGATTTGAAAATTTCTAGATGGCATTGTATGATTTGGTGGGAAAATTCTGAAATATGTGGTACAGGTGTTCATTTATTGGAGTTCTTATACATATAAATGCTATTTTTTCTTGCTATTTTACCCCAAGTTTCTATCTGAGGTACAGCAGCGGCATACCAAAGTCAGTAATCAGGATTGCCACTTTTTCATAGACGACATTGAGAACCATAATGACTACAAAGCTGATGAGTGAAGCAGTTACTGAAGTGGCTGTCTGCGGAGTCAGGTACTTGCGGATCGCTTCCGTTCCACTAATGTGCTGTGACAGCGTTGCAGAAAACACCAGGAAAACTGAGAGTCTGTAGACAATTATTCCAATAACTGAAGCAATAATCAAAAGAATCTGACAAGGGAAAACAAGAAAGATGTTAATATTGAACCACTGGCTTTGGGAAAAAGTGAGTTTGAAATACTTCTTACAATAGGCAAAAGGAAACCGATTGTGTGCCTGTCATTCCATTGCGTAAGATGAGTGCAAGAGGATACTCAAATAAGATAGAAGGCAATAAATTTAGAATCCAGAAAAGAAGCCTTTTTTTCATGCAGCATAGTCAATCTGCAGGAAAGAAAAGAGATGGTCTGGTTTATGACTAATAACAAGGTTTGTACCGATGCGAGCTAAGATAATGAGATGCGTAATCAAATCTTACGCCTCAAGGCATGCGATGGTTCCAGGAGTTAGGAAGAAATCTCCCTCTTTTGACATTGGGCAATTGGCAGGATGGCAAATGTACCAGCAGGTCTGTATTGATTATGGAGSGGGATGTACCTTCTCTTTCACATGATAATATTACTGACTACAGACCCCTCAAAGGATAGACAAATTTTAAGCCAAGTCATGTAATCTGCAGGAGTTGTAAYAATGATCCATGCACCCCATCTTGCTTGCCATGTCCTCTCTTTCTGCTTCTCCTCCTGCTTTTATTTCTTGCTAGTTCTGTAGCTATTCTTCAGATTGAGGTCCATAGAGCTGTGAGTCCTTTTTTCACTGTCTCTGCAAACTGCCATGAATCCACCTACCTCCCCCCTCCCTGCACATAATAAGAGAGTGSAGTAACACAAATGACAAACCCAGACCAAATCTATTCCCTTCAATCTGAAGTCCTGCCTATTTAAATCCAACAGCGAGCCAGTATGCTTTCCTTTGTGTTTCAGACGTGTTAATGTTGAGGCTCTCCTGGGCTGCCAGCCACCACCTATCTCCTATCTATCTGTCTCCTGTCACCTAGTATGAGGTCTTTTCCAGCTGCTGTTTGTGCTACAGGCGAAGAGGACATGCAGCGTGCTAAAACACTGAGCTTTTAAAGGAGACCTCTCTGGGCATGCTCACCATGTTAGATATTGTTTCATGGGTGACTGGACTGCTTTCAAGTTTTAGTTGTAATTAAAGCAGTAGCTCTGGAAGATTAGAGAGTGCCCAGCTTTGCTCTGTTAAGCGAAACAAAAAACCTGAAAGAGGCCCAGGACTGAGAGACACGATATTGAAGTAAACGGCTGGAACAAGCAGGATAGAAACTGGCAGGGAGGAGAGCATATAAACCAGTCTTTCCCCTGCTCCCCCCCAAAAGCAAAGACATTTATCTTAAAATAATGAGGGAAAAACCAATGGACCACATTCACAAGCATAACTCACAAGGTACAGCTGCAGGATATTTTGACATATTTTCTATTGACTGTATGCTAATGAGTAATCGGTGACTACAGCTACCTTCTCCATGTGGGTCCATACCTTATAGGCTTGGTTTATGCATCAGATGGAAATCCAACTGAACCTGTTCCTTTGTTACTTTTTGTTCAGTTCAGGAGGATCTTTTTTTAGAAACTTAGTAGAGAAGTGAATTCATGAGGTGGAAGAGTAAGAGGAGAACTTTACCCAGAAGAAGACTGCACTTGTACAGAAAGTCATCCGTATGCACTTCCCACAGGCAGTGTATGGCACATGTTCTTCTTGCTGTAAAAGATTTAGAAACAGATCGAGGATGCACCCAATCTTTTCTTCATATTTTTTGGGTGCTGCAATTAAACCCTTTATGATATTGAGGGCAGAAAAAAGGAAGGAAGTCTCTGGTTTTGTTTCCTTTCCTGCTTTCTTGTCCTGGAAACTCACATTTATTCATGATTTCAAAAGTCTTGACTGATTACGTGTCTTTTTTTTTGCTGCCCATTCTAAGATAAAAATTACTTCCATAGAGGCTGAGTGTCCTCAGCTCTTACTGACTTCAGCTATGACAGGGTGCATAGTCCTTTTCAATGGACCCATCCTTCTTGGCTGATCATGGCATCCAAGGCCATTAGCTTTCAAACCTCATTGGCTAAAATTAGCAGGCACTAAAATTTTGGTCCTTGATCTCCGTATTTCTCAATTTATCCCATAGGAACAATGGGATGGCTTTCCCAAGGAAAATGCCTACCTCAATGTGGTGGTGTGAAAATTCACTGAGTCTTTATAGGACCTCTGAGGATCAAAATCATTATGTTTTATCATATTCTTCACTCTTTGAACTGTCTGTAAGGAACTTTCTAGCTATGACTTTATACATTAAAGGTGGCATAGGTTTATAAGCTTTTAAAAAGAACTGGGTTTTGTGTGTACGAGGTATAAAAAGAAGATCTATATAGGATAGTTCCAACTATGGCAGTTAATTTTGAAACTTTTCAAGTGCCCTCTAATAAACATTAGTATAATGTGGATGGAATGTGAAAGCAATGCAAATGATCAGATAAACGCCAGAGTAATATATTGACAGAGAATAGTAAAAAGTGAAGCTGAGCTGGAATGAGCTACAGAAGCTAAAGCTACTCAAAATGTATAATAAATAGAGATCTAAACTAAGATCCTCATAAATATGAATCCTATTTCATTGAAATGAGGATTATCCTTGTCCCTGTGAGTTTGCTGTTATTAATCGTAATTGCATCCACATGCACTTAGCAACAATACCTATTTATGCATGTTTCAAACAGAAACATCTTTGGTTCAAAAAACAGTCTTGGCATGATATATAATGTAAAATCTTTCCCTCTATTTCACCCTTTTTTCCTGATGCATTCTTAGGCAAAGATAGCAAATGCTCTGTGATCTTGGCCTCTGGCAGCAACACTGAATGATTTCTTGGAGGATTTAATAAAGTAGACTTAGTCTCCTGAGCTGGGGATGATGCCTACTTCTGTTTATTTATGACACAGGAACCTCAGCAGTGCAAGCTCCTCAAACAGGCAACTACTTTAAGGTGCCTACAGTTAGGTATAAATTCCCTCCCACACATCTGTACTTTGTAAGTTCACTATTTCCAGGCCAGCTTATCAACTCTCCTTGAAGCACTACTGATTTATACAGCCCCAGTCTAGATTCACCATTTTCATAGTGTCCTCTCACAACATGTCTATTGCAGTACCCATCACCAGTTATCAAATCATTCCTTACCTGTGTGATTTCATTCATTACTACATGAGTGCACCGAGCTTCGTATTCCGGGCGAACTTGTTCTTCTTGCTCTAAGTACTCAACTGTGTCCCATTCATACTCCAGTTCAGCCTGCCGTCGCTTCCAAAACTCCAAAAACAAAGTAACTATCCAGGAGATAAACAAAGTGAGCAACACCATGTGAGCGCTGGACACTCTTGACCCCCTGGGCTATAACATGTGGCTCAGTTTTCCATACAGATTTCCACAGACATGGAACAAAACCCTTATTGGCTAATGTGATAGTGAAAATAACTGGATCTACTTCTTTATGCAATTATTGCTTTGGATATATGGGTACTTTAATAAGAGAAACCTGGGGTAAATGGTGTTGTAAGCACATGCTAAAGAATAAAGATAAATTTATTTGCTTTCTGCTCAAGGCTAGAATATGAGCACTTTGGATTTCATATTGTAGACTGCTTTTGAGAAAGTTTATCATGGGATGCGTAAGAAAGCAAGTTGGTTGGATAGGTGAAGACAAAATGCTGGAGAATGCAGGACTTCTAGAAAAGAAGAACTCAGTATGGCAAAAATTGCCACAAGGAAAAGCTCATGTTCATTCAGTCTGCAATTTTTGTGTGGACAAATTATCAGTTTGCAAACTACAAGAACCAATGATGGTTCAGGTAAAGCGGTTGAAACACAGCTATCCTTCCTCCTCTGCTGAAACGAATCTGAAGGGGCTGCAGCTCTTTTTGCATGGCATGGAGCTTAGAAACTCTCTGGGCTGGGTCAGCAGTTTCCCTGGACTGTGCTCCTACAACTGGAAGCACTGGGGGACCAGGTACACAGATGCCTAAGTGGTACTGGATAGACATGAATCCAGCCAAACTCATTACCTTGGCCTGAGACATGATGCAGGTAGATCTGGCAGTAGAGGCAATGACAGATCCAGCTGAGAAGGCTGGGAGGAGCTCAGGATGATGGGTGTCACTACCATGCTCCCCAGTTCACCCGGACGCTTCATTGCTGAAGACAGTGCATCCCCAGGTTAAATGAGTGGTGTGGCTCTGCAGCACTGCCTCCAGGAGGAGTTAGTTTCCCATCACTGCACTCCTCATTACTCCCATTGTCTGGGAGTGATTAACCCTAAAAATGTTTTTTTTATTAGTTTGGCCCCTCATCCTGAATGATGAAACATCAATGGCATGCAGTTACAAGCCCAAACATTAAAGGTTATTTCCAAAATCAGGTGTGGTCAATAAACCCCAAACTGAAGCATTTAAGAACCAGAAAACTCCATGGGCTGGGCTGTGAGATGACCTTGGCATCTGCACACAGGCAAAACCCCAGGAAACCTCCTCCCCTGATTATTCAGGGGCCTCTTTCACAAGGACTTCTCTGCTACTTCATGCTTAGAAGCACAAAGGCCATTCCAAGCAGTGGGCCAGAGGATCACATCTGCCTTCTCCTGCAGCAAGGAGATTAGTCTTCCACAAACCTCTAACTGCTGCCCAGCCCAAATCACAGGAAGCTACAGGCTATACTGATTTACTCCAGCTGCAAATCCAGCTCCTGCTGGGGAGTCCAGAAGTGCAGGGCCTCCTTCTGTGATAGCCTCTGTGCTAACAGYGAAAGAAGGGCACATAACATGGGGACAGCTGTCTCAGCCCCAATACAAAGAAAACTACTAGCTAAAATAAGCCAGCAGCCAAGTTGTGTCTTTCAGAGCAGCGAAGGAGCTGCTGCTGGATTTGACATTTCCCCTTTATTTTGAACCAGCATTTTTTTAACAGTAGAAACAAATGATGTTTCAGAATCAGGAGATCTGAGCGCTAATTCCACCTCACATTGGTAATTTGTGGTGTCCCCTTTCGCGTGTCCCTCAACACTGCCATTCAGTATGGCTCAGGTATTCTGCCTCTGAAGCTGTGTCACCAAGGACTGGAAAGAAATGCCTCCATTGGAGAACATTTGTTTAACTGATCTTGTTCAGGGAGGGGATCCAGTGATGGCAGCAAGAGAAGTGGAGGCTGCCTCTTGTTCATGACCTTTGCCAGTCTGGTCATACCATCATGGGAGAAGCAGCAGAAGTGTTGGTCCAGAGCATTAATGTATAAAGGGCTAATTCCTGAGGCCAAATTCCCTGGTGTTTTATAGTGCTTTAAGATCTTTGAAGGGAATACACTAAAAAAAAAATGGAATTATTGAAAGTGTATTGACGATAATGATGCAATAATATATCTAAAAATCTAATATTATTTTAATTGTTTTGGACCAGAAGGTCTACAAAAGTATTAGAGCAGGATGAAAATTACAGCTGGAATTGCACCAGGACGATGGGTCATTTGGATTCAGTACAATTTTGACTGAATTTCTGTAATACAATTCACCTCTTTATATAGTGGACTTATGACAAGAATACTAATAGACCTTGCAGCCATCACTGTAACCATGCAGCTTAACTTTGTAATTATTATCTTGGAACCATTCTTCAAAACAGGAAACACAATTTTAATTAAAAAGCAAATTGCAAATAAATAAACTACTCAGATGACAGGAGAAGATTACATTAGCATCAAACTTCTAATTTTCTTTTCTTTAGAGAATTTCCTGCTGGTATTTTGATTTTAGCGTATATTTTGAAAGAAATCTTCTTTTTGAAATGATATGTTTCATCTTATATTTCTTTAAAGCAATAGCTATTTTGAAGCACTTTAGGTTATCATAGGAAAATAAAAATACAATGCATTTTACAAAGAAAGCAAATTATGTATTCTTGTTAGCCTACATATTAATTCAAAGTGTTACATGAGTTATTTTCTCTGTAGTATCCTGTATACAGACCTAACATTGAACTTATTTTGGTAATTTCTGGGTAAGACAGTGCCATAAAAGCCGGTTAACAAAGTTGCTAATATGAACAAATGAAAYAGTTTCTGGGAAAATAAACCTTGCCTAATCCCTTGAGTACAGCACCAAGTGGTTTCACCCATGGGAAATATCCTGGTTTCAGATACATTTTCTCTGCTAAAAGATAAATCTAGTGCTTGTAACTACCACGCTTTTTACAATCAGTTTCTTAAATAAAGACAGGAGGAAAAAATTCCTGGGAAATATAATAAATGACTATTTTTCAATTGCCTTGCGCAGTCACACAGCTGTTAATAGGCACAGGCAGCTCCAAAACTCTTTGGAAAAAAACCAGCTCCGCTGCCAGATATACTTAAGCATGTGGCTGGCTCCTGCTGGAAGAACATGAGGCAGCTCTAATCACTTCTCTCGGACTTTTCTCCGAGTCAAACGAAACAAAACAGACACTGAAGACCAACTTTAAGTTCTACAATTTTTTTTTTCTTATGATGCTAAAAAAGAGTTCCCGTGAATGTACGTATCTTCTATGGAACTACCTACTAGTGAATTCCTGAGTGCTAGAAAATGAAGTCATTGCAAATTCAGCCATGTTTTCCTGGCTGATGCTGGAGGCTGGGCCAAAATTAGATGACAAACCACAGTTGTTAAAATCAACTTACCCCATATTCCCATAAATACTGCAAACACCAGTGTTCCAAAGCTATCAAATATACAGAGTTTCTGGAAAAATGGGAAAAATTAATGGAAAAATTAAAATATAATCGACCATCTTTTTTCTTCTACACTGACCCAGAACAGAAGCTGCTTACTGAACATGTTGATTTTTAGCTTTTATGTAGTTTAATAAACAATCTTTATTGATAGTGCTTCCTCAATTTCTGTCAACGTACACCACCCTCCAGTAAATTAAGGAAATTAAATGCAAAGCCCAGAATTAAAAATATAAGCCAAATATGCAGCAAGAGGGTAGTAAAATGGTGTGCTATCAAACTTCCATCTGTTGCATAGGAAGAGAAAAAACAGTGCTTCCAGTCTGGGAACTCAGGATAGAGTTATGTATTTTTAATACAGCCACAAAAAAGCAATGGACACATCTGGTTCTCATGAGCAGGATGACAACAAATCAAGCTAGTTAGTAAAAACACATTCTGATGAGATACCTCTGTGGTCACAATTTGCCTTTTCTTTCCATCATAGCCTTTTCCCTGTATTCTTTTTTTTTTTACCATTTAAGTGCGTTGAAGCAACACATTAAAGCTGTGCAAAATATTTTTGATGAATAGCTGAAAAATTGCAGTTTTGGGAGTGACTGAATCTATGGAAAGGAACGACAAAAGGCTAACATTAGCCTAGTGAGACAAGGTAATGGAGAAAGAAAGCGAGGTTCCTCTAGACAGGAACTCAGAGCAAGAGTCTGGCTGTGTCACGGCTAACAGGACATGGCTGTGTCACCGCTTCTGTCATGGCCAACATCAGCCTCTCCTTGTACCCATCTCCTCCTTGACAACACAGGTCAAATTCAAGGCACAGATCCAGATAACTTCTTTGGGGAGGGAGGGGGCAGAATTTAGAAATGTCAAAACATGATTTAAACATTTCCTTAGCAAAATTGGTTCAGAGCTACTGAATCAAGACTGTAGTAATTGAATCTTTTTTTTCCCCCCAAAAGGAAGAAGTACCCCTAAATGAAACCAAAGTGTTTCATTTTCAATTAAAAAGCACTTTAGTCCTGTATCAAATATTCGGCAGCTATGTGAAATAAAAAAAAAAACAATTTTTTTCATCTTAGATCAAATTGGAGCAATTAATGTTTTTGTTTTTACTTTTCAAAGTTCAGTCGCTGTATCAAAAGGAACAACTATTGGCACAGTTCTAGCAGTTCTGCAGGATGCTGGTGGAGGAACAACATCGTTTTATATGTAGTACTAGAGAAAGTGCAACTGAAGTTCAATAGTGTGTCTATAAGCTGTAAATGTAGTTACCTTGGACGATTCACAAGTGATGGTGAGGTTCCAGTAGGTACATACTTTATCACACTGAGGGCACATTATGATATTACCTCCTATGTTGGGATCACATACTTCTTGGCTAAAAACAAAACTAGTCAGTCACTCACCAACACTAAATTCTTTAGTCCTTTTTCGCACATGAGGACAGTGCAATAATCTCAGGGAAATGAGAAATAATTTACCAGTGATCTGCTCTCAAGAATTCCACCCTCCCCACACCCCCAGCAACACATCCCCATTTCCATTCTTAGTCCTCGTCTCAAAAATGGATGACACGAGGGGAAAATAATTTCCATCCCTTGTACATGGCGGTAATTCTCAAAACTGCTCACATTAAAAATCAAACAACTCTTCAAAGATCTCACACTCTTCAACAGGAAACCCAGACTTGCGTGCTCATGTGGGCTATCATAGCAAGTCCGAGGGGAGAAGGAAGAGGAACACTGCCTAGCAGAGCAAGGAATAGCTGCAGAACCGAAATGGCTACCTAGTCCCTGTGGTCTCCTAAGGAGGATCAGATTGGAAAACGTGCAGAGGAGGGTTGCTAGGGTGATTCAAGGAATGGCAGATCTGTCTCCTAAGAGATGGCAAAAGAGTTTGGCTTATCTAACCTAGTACGGTGGAGGCTGAAAGGTGATGTAATTGCTTTCTATAAATACGTCAGCAGGGTCAACACCAGGGAGGGAGATGAACTACTTAACTAAATGATAATACTGGCATAAGACTAGATGGGTATAAATTGGCCACAGGAGTGGAGCTCTGGAACAGCCCTTCGSGATATTTTGTAAAGATGAACACCCTTCCTGAAGGGGGTATACAGTGTGATGGCCTGCAGAGGATTTGGCACAATGATCCAGGAAAAAACACCTGGGTCGTTGTGCCATGGTTGAATTTCATCATGTTCTGATGAGGAAATCTGTGTCATGACTATGCCTCTCCTCCCACCGTATCCTGAGCAGCTGAAACCCCCTGTGCTGTTGCTCTTCCTCTAGTCTTCTCTCAAAATAGAGGAAAGAAATTTTGGGGGTTTTATCAAAGTCTTTGGATATCTCCTTTAAGGATTACCACAGTGAAAATGATGTGTTGTGGCACTTTATATTGACTTCTGACTGTCACTCTTCTACATGTTTCTACACTAGGTGTGGTGAACCTAATGCAAAACATAAATAAAATGATGAAATAACAAACTCTCAGATATCTATCGCTGTAATGGTCCATGGACATCCATTACTCTTCTAGCTCACATTTTATGCCTTTACCTTCAAATGCACAACCGGTGCTGTTCTCAAACCCTTTCATTTTGCCTCTTTTATTATGCAGTGTCTTGCAAACCCTATACAGTCCCCCTCTGTAGGGAACTGATCAAAATTGCATGTAATATTAAAACAGGCCTGATCAGGTACCTCCATGTGCAGTTGTCCTTTGTCAGGCATCCATACAGAAAACAGCCAACTCCTACAACTGCAGCCACGATCAGCATATTAGTGTAAAAGCCCAGCCAAGCAAAGTAGATTCCAATTTTCTCTCCATAGTATTTCCTGTGGAGGGGAAAGGTTTTTTCCTGAAATGCAAGTAAATTCACATTTCTGTTTCAAATGGCTCATCATTTCAGACATTTTGTGCCCACTCGTACTGTCATATTCCTCTGGTTTGAACTTTGGGATTGCAGAAGTATTACAGCTGGGTATTTCTATCACCAATTTTATGCTTTTATAACAGGTTAGGAAGGGGACAAAAAAAAAGGAAAAAGAGAGAAAGATCATACCTTGCAAAGAAAAATTTCAAGTCATTGCCTTGTCATGAATTGGTTTATCATGAAAGTGTGCCCAAAAAATGCTCCCATGCATGAGCTGATATGGGTGTATGTACCTGCCCTTAGTACTGAGCTGTGTCTCTTTGACATCCCCAAAACCAGACCTGTTATGTAAATTCCCAATTCCCTCTGCATTAGTCCAGCCCCAGTCACACCAACCTGATGAAATCCAGGGGTTGCAGTTTGAAAATATTTTTAGGATGAGCCCATTCTCTGTAGAGAAGATATCGTTCACTTGGGCAGTCAGGATCAGTTGACAGGTGCCTAAAACTAGACTGCAAAACAGAAAGAGCGTGAGAAGAAGATACCATTAATCTAATGAGCACAGATCAGCTCTCGTCTCTGCAGACCCCATGCCATGAAGCCAGAGCCTGGAATAGCCTTTTTGCCCAGTCTCACTGCAAGCCAGGAAACAGAGCAGGGAGGCAGCCCTGGGAGTGCACCAGGATTCAGGGTAGAAGGTTGTCAGAAAGGCACCGAATGCTAAAGCAAAGGCTTTACATATGTGAGCTGAAAATAACAGAGACTCATCATGAACTTAAATCTAAGCACATGTCAGCATCTTGGCACTTAGGAATCGAAAACAGAAAAGGATCCATTCTGATTAGAGAACAGGACTGAATTAAAATGGATTTTAAGTAGCTCTAACATGCTAACATGCTTTGCTTCAAAATAATACTGTACTGGAATGAAGGCTGGAAAGTCTGAGGGATAAATCCAGGGCTTCTAGTCTCTGTTTTAAATTTAAAAGCGAGTTCACATGGAGATAATCCTTGTCTTTTTTACTAGGTTATTTGAAAACCTATTTCAATAAAGCCTATCTTATTTGAGGGAATTTTCCATTCTGTATCTATGATGCAAGAAGACAAGTGACATTTGTAGAAATCTATAGGCTACTTTTGATTTTCAGAGGAGCTGTGATATATAATTTTAATTATATAAAAAGACAGTCATTAATTACTAGGCATACTGAGTCCAGATTCCCCATGCTATGATAGAAATAGCCTGCAAGGCAGGTTTTAAATCTTTAAAAGGAAACCTTAAAAATGGATAGTCATGAATGATATTAATTCTATCCTGTAAAGCTTTGGGTTACTCACAAGAAACATGATTTGTCTTGATTCTGCCTTAAAGATTTCCCTGAAATCCTTGGAGGCCTCCTGAATATTTTAAGCAGAGTCCAAACAGCTGAAGCAGTTACCATTCCTGACCTCCCATGTTCTCAGTGTCTTCTCAACAGAACACCCCTCGGACACAGAACGGTGGCTCGGATGGGGAGGAGGTGTGGGGGTGTGGGTATATAATAGATATAATGCAGAAAATCTGCCCTCAGTCTTTGCTTACTATATCCCATTTGCAGCCTCACATGGAGTTTTTCCTTAGTCAAATACTGTGAAATCTGATTTTTTTTCTCCTTCATTTTCTTTTCCTGTCCTATTGCTAGCCTTTGTATGCAAAACAATTTTCAGTATAACTTGCTTCTTAAATGATATACTTTAAAAATCTTCAGAAGTGTAGACACAAAAGCTGGATTTCTTATTATTGCAAGATTAAATTCAGCCCAGTTAGGCTTTTCTCCACATGACTCTGACATCCCCTGTGAGGTGTTGGACTGGCCGGACAGAGCCTTCCTGCAGAAACGTGAGTTTCCCTGCACGTACGTCGCAATGTTTGGGAACGGTGTGAGACTCTCACGCATCCCAAGATGAGATTTGTATTCTACATCTTTATTAAAAATGTTCATATTTGATATGAATTTTAATACTGAAAAATTGAATACTAAAAAAAAGGACAATATTGAAATTGGTTTAGAACTGATGATACAGTGTGTCATGGGAACTATCACTCAGGCCAGGCACTTTACTGAACTACATCTCCCAGAGAATACAAGGTTAACACCTCCTAAATGAAATACATTGTTTTTCAGTTATGGAGCTACATTTTTAAYGAAGAAAGTAAGAAAATCACTTTAACCAAACTATGTCCTATTCTACTATGTGGCTATAATAACCAGTCAAGGAGTAAGGCAATCAATAGTGCTTGTATCTTTTGATATAAAGCCCACAGGTATAGTTCAGACCTCTAATTCAAAATATATCTTGGTTACAAGCACTGGACTTACGTCATGAAGGGGAAATGCTGCTTTGTAGATTCCAGTGTCCAGTAATTTGTTAATGCCAAACTTTTTCACATTGTTTTTGGTTGCATATTCCACACGGGACAGGATAAAATGAACCTGAAATTTATAAAATATTTTTGTGTCTCTTGCAACCTGAAAGTAATCATACACAGCTATACCTGTTTCAGCATATAATCGAGTTAGGAAAGTGTAAGCAGTGCAGACAAAATTAATTGCACAGGGTATATGAACCATTCAAATCCCCCCTTAAATTCAGGTGGAACAGAAATGGGACAAATGTAAGGAATGTTTTCCTTCTGGATTGTCCAGGCTGTTTCATAAATGACACAGGACTATTGCATCCCAAATATTTCTAATTTTTCAGGATGCTTTCATGAAGGTAATTGCACTGATTTGATTACAGGAATCTTTTYTTTTTAAGATTAAATGCTAGAAATACTCCATGGACTTACAATTCGGCTTCTAGTTGCAGGATTGAAAAATGTGTCTTTGTCTTGAATATAAAAGTTGGACAAATGTTCCTTTTGAAAAGGGGCAGTGAAAAACTCTTGCTCAGGTTTGATGATATTTTCATCCACTCTGAAGAATCTGCTAAACCAGTTGAAAGCTGAGTCTCGAGTTTTCAGGTCACTGGGTTGCAGAGGCAATTTGATGTGCATAACCTCGGCGTATGTGCACAGCACTTCCCAAGGTGCATGCACTTTCACAAAAATAAGTTTTTCATCCAAAACCTAAAACGAAAGAATATTAAAAATATGTGTGTAAGAAAATGAAAGCAAAGGATTTTTCATAACGCTTCTTAAACTATCCAGAATTTTCTTTCTCTTTACAGCTCATAGATGACCTATTCAAAGTTGCATTCTTTGTCCATCATCTCAGCGAATGTATCATGAGCTTTGTAAAAGCACTGACATGAGGTGGAAACACTTGGGCATATAAAGGCATATAAAGGTATGTAAAAAAAGACAACTAAATGTTCCCTTAATGCTTAATGTTTACAACTCTGCAAAGTATTTTACAAAGCAATTTAACTTTAACAAAGCTTCCCCCACACAGGTTAATTAGGAGTGTTTGTACTTGTAGCCTGGCAGGGCAGCTGTGGCTTTGGAGCTGTCAGTGACTCCCCAGCAGTTCAAGTACAACCCCCGGGTTACGTGACTTGATGGAAGCAGGCTAGGCACCCATGGGTGCTCCTGGGCAACATGAATTCCCAGCTTCATAGGGAGAATGGGGAGAGGGAAAGGGGACTCAGCTGAGACTACTGAGAAAGACAGCACGGGGCACATTTGCTCCCAGTTGCACGCCTGAACTAGCACCAGTATGCAGYGGGAACCCTGACAGCCACTCTTGTCTCCTGTCTACACATCGCCTGTAGGCCTTCTATTGATGCCCTGCATTAGTGAGACTCAGCCACACAAAATTACATTATGCAGCTCATTGGTTCAGGAATATCGGTTAGATATCTGATCTAGCCTGGAGAAACTTCAAGTTTCAAAAGTTTTTCAGTCCTGATCGCAGCAGAATTATTGAAAACTGCAAAATGTAAGTATAGCAACAGGTCCGTGAAAGACTTCCAGCAATTTCTTATGAATGTGAAGAGCCAGACTGCATCCTTGGATGTGCAGCAGGAGCTCTTACTGCAGAAATCAAATAAATACCATGATGCCATGGATTCTGAGYCTAATTTGGGAGGAAGGGGCAAAATAACCTTTTCTGGAGCCCACTATAGACTACCAAATGGCAGTAATTTTAGACTGGAGGTGATTGTAGGACGGGGAGACCCGGGCGGAGCGCTGCAGCCCTGCGGGGCAGGAAGGAAAGGGGCTCTGGGGGCTCTAACCCTCCCTGCAAGAGACAACAGCTCCGGCAGCTGGTGTGCATTATCACAGCACTCGTGAACTGCCCGCAGGCGACTTCGCAGCCCAAAATATACAAAGCATGATAGTTACAACTGCTTGCACTGTGCCAAGTCCTGCGAGGAGCAGGGTCACGTGGAGGAGCCCTGCGCTGCTCTCCTGCCAGGGGAATTCTGCCTCGGACACCCAGTGGCTTCCCACACGTCCTACACAGCCAGAGTAGGGGGAGAACCTCTCCTCAGAGCGTAGCAGTAATTTTTATCTTCCAAGCGCTGAGCAAACACAACCTATTTAATCTCCCCGCTTTCCATCTTTTATTTTGCAGAGGAAGGAACAGACACAAAGTTTAAAAGATTTCACATCAGATCACAGATGACGGATTTTCTACTGATGGAAAAAAGGTGGGCCTTTTTCTCCTGAGAGGAGAGAAAAGTTACAGTAAATTCATATATCCAGTTCCCTTATTCCCATAGGGGCAGCTTTGCTCTCAGACACACAGAGAAGAGCACTCACCGATCTCGTTGCTTCAAGTTGCAAGCCGTTGTTTATCAGGTTTGATTCGTATACTTGTCTCTTCCTCTGTTAAAAGGTATTGAACACTGTAAAACATCTGTTCCAAATTGCACAAATATGTATGCATAGAAGAATGGAATTGCCTCCCAAAACGAAGAATCATTAGGTTGTTATCTCTATAGCCCACTTGACAGCTACTGTGGTGATAGGTACAGTCTTACCTACTAATCCAGATCAGGTTTTTTTTGTCTGATAAGCACTTGCAGAGTCAGTGGTGCTATTCTAGGAGCATTCAATGTCCCCAGAAAGACACGACAAGTTTTCCTCAGTAAAGATAAAATTCATGGATCATTTTAATTTCACTTCACAGTACCAGCACTTGGCAGGTAGTGAGTTACAAAAAATCTGAAATGTCTTTGCAATCTTGAATTTGCTTTTCCACACACATGACTTCCCCCCAGAAAACACACAGAGACAAGCAGCCCCTCTCCCCTCAAAATATGAAATATACAACTCCATAAGGGATTTATAAGGAATTTTGAAACTTCATGTGAAGTAATCCAATTTAAAAGCTATCTGCATCAACCGGATAGTTCCCCCGTGAGCTATTTGTTTAGGTAAGTCAAGGCTAGCCAGCYCTCCTTGGCCTACAGACTGCATGTCAAAATATCAGCATGGGTAAGGGGGGGCACCCRTAGGCAGCTGGGGCCGGGGGGGAGGCTTCTGTGAGCACTTTGCCAGAAGGAGATGACATTAACGCACTGGGGACTGATGGCTTTATTCCTGAACCAGGCTAGGCTAGGCATGCAGCGAGGTTCTTGGCGTGACTTGGTGATACTACTTTCTTACTCCCAGATTGCTTTCATGCCACTGGCCAATTTTTTGGTTGTTTATATGCCCTGTGCTTAAGGGATTTTTGCCTACCACTACTGGAACTTTGAGTTTTTAAAAGAAGAATGGTCCAATGGTTTCTGTCATCTGRTCCTCTATAGCCAGACTAATTGTCTTAAGATCTGTGCTTAAGATCCAGTCCTGTTGCTACTGTGAAGGACCAGAGTCAATGAATGACCCTTTAGTTAAAGTCTTAGGAACTTGGATAGGTACATGGAAACTGGTCTTCAGGACCAGACCCAAGACCTACCCACTCCAAGGGGCAAAAGCCAGACGCTTCAGCAAAAAGGGCAAACATCTTCAGGAGTTCCACAGGAACAGGTCAGTTGTATCTCCACATAAGTTTCATCCAGTTCTTTAATGTTTAAAGACTGTTGTAAGTCCCCAAAGCAGAAAAAAAAATTTTTCCAAAACTCTAGCAAGTCTTGGAATTAATAATTATAAAACTGAATAATATAAACAGCCCACCCCATTTAAATTTGTTAATGCTCAACTGCAGCACCTGTTTGTGGCAATGGTCACAATGGACTAATTTCATATTTTGTTAAAAGGTATTTCTTTTATCTGTTTCGGGTTTTCTCTTTTTATTCCAGTGAGTATCACCTTCTTCTCAGCTTAAGGGCAAGAAAAGCCAAATCTTTCAATGTTTTCTTCTTTCATCAATACTTATCATGTTTCTCCTTATTCCTCTCTTCTCTCAGGATAAAACCACAATCCCAAACTTTGAAAGCACTCTTCGTGGAGGTATATCTCTCCATGTCCCATTAATGCACTTGTTTATTTGTGACAGTATAACGCTCTTCACATTTTTTCATTGTATATATAATATTGTGTGTATATATATAATATGCACATTTATAATATAATATATTGTATATATCTAATACATTCTATTATCTAGAATGTTGATGGTAGCTGTACCTTGAAGAGGACACTTAGTATAGCTGTTTCCTGTGACATCTAAGTCTCCTCCTTGTACTAACAGCACTAACTTGGAATCCCAAATGTGAATGGTTTTTTTCCTTGCAGTAACATATTTCCTTGCATTCTTCAACATTTCATAGGTAATAGCGCTCTCCATTCTCCTTTAAAGCTAAAGGTTCACAGTCATCTTGGCTTCTGATTAAACTACAGAATGATTTCCTCTGCAATTTTTCTTATATCATAACTCAATCCCCGTACCAGATCATTAATATATGTAGTACACAACACAGTGTTTGTTACTCCACTATTAACTCTTCCACCATGTCATCCTACCTCTTTGCTTCTTCCATATTCACGTGTTCTTTGTAAGGTGAATAACTCTGAATAATGAAAATATTTCAACTTGAGTTCAGCTTTGTTTCAGCAAATAAAAAAGGCAGAGGGCTAAATACCTATTTCATTTCTTCCTAAATAGCACAAAGATGGATGCAGGGCAATTCTCATTTGTAGGAGTCTAACACTTTTTTTTTCAATTTTACCATTCAGATTGCTTTAATAATTTATTATGGCAAGGAGTTCCCCAAATTAATTTTGCCCTCAAAATCTTAGAGGAATGTTGACAATATTAAGGTTTCTAATAATGCATTAATGCAAGTAGTGAGAAACAAAGCCCCTGGGAGCCTTTGCTAATTAGGGGCTTTGCTATTTTATATAAATGATTGAATTATGCGTATGATGGTCTATGGAGGAGTTAGACTTTTACCCAGAGGAGTCTATAGTGGTTTTGCATTGACTAGGGAATACAGCATAAAGATATGATAGCTTATTAGGCTGGAAGGTGGAGGCTGTCCAAAGTTTATTTTAGTATCTGGCATTTTGCTCAGCTACCTGCAAGGCTAAGTTGTAATAATAATGTAACCATGGTAATGCTGCTGATCTAACCCTGACATAGATTTTGATGATTGAATGGCTAGCCAATAGACTAGGACACTATGGGATGCATAATCACATACAATCTTAAGAAAGTGAAAGCATAGTGTAAGTAAATGCTAAGTATTACAGGCACGTAGAAGGGTTAGCTTTTGGGAGCTGCTTTTTCACCATAATGCTTTCAATGTCTGGTGATTGTTTTGCCAAGCTGAGGAGACTAACAAGATTGTGGGTCTGGAAATTGGTAGCAGACCACTAGCAGTTTTTTTCTCTGTGTTTTGTAAATGGTAGGGAGCACCTGCTTTGATTACGGTGACAGAAGAATGCCAACTCATATCTTTGTTTAGATTCTTTTGCTCAAAGAGAAGAGTTACCCCACAACAATATCTGTGTGGCTTCAGGGGAAAAATCCTAACTAGGAAGGAGTGCTTGAATAGCCACCTCTGCCTCACCTGACAGGCAACAGATAAATCACAGTCAATAAAAGAAAAAGCGTGGGGCCCAAAGCTTCCCCCGCAGAAATCAGCTAAAGGGAGTGGAGAGGATCACTGTATCAATATTAGCTGTCAACTCTCACAGTTTCTTTGACAGTATTTGGAAGCTTTTCTGAAAGTCCCAGCTGTCAGCATCAGGAAATTAATTGATTGAGAAGCTCTGTTTCTGTAAGCTTCTTTCCCTTATGTTTGAAGATAATCATAAAAATGTGAAGCAGAATATGCTATAAAGGCTGACACAAAAAAAAGTAAACCCAAAGAACTCCAGATACATATTTTCTGAGATATCCTCTGATTTTAAGCCAGCCTCATGATTTTCTGAAACCTGATTCACGACCACACAGAACTGGCAACACTGCAGTCTAGCCCTGCTCTCAACAGTGGCTTCTAGTCACCCTGTTTGGAAAGACCCATTTCTGGTCCTATGAATGTATGCAATAAGTCCCTCCTTCCATTTGTCTTCCCATCCTTCTGTCATCCTTCCTTCCATCCATTAGGCAAAAAAGTAAAATTTGGGTTTGGGGTTGCCTCAACAACAGAGATTTTATTTCAGTGAGTTCCTGCTTCAAACCCAATCCATCCAGCAGGGACCAGGGCAGGTGTGGTTGCCCTCCTCCCAGTTTCAAAGGTCCCTTTCATGCTTGTTATCAGACTTTGTGGGTAGGTTGGCTGGGCACACCGCCGGCATGTAGAGCCTGCCATCCTCTACTGCCTCAAATCACCGCACAAAATGGCACCGAGGTACCCCTCTTTTTCTAAACCCAAGTATTGTTCTGTTGCTGCAGGTGTGACTCATGCTAAACAGTGGGAGAAGTACAATTAGTTTTTTAAGTTATCCAAGCTTTTTGTTTGTCGGCTATCTAAACTAAACAAGTCTAGAGGCAGGAACGGCTCATTGTTTGCTTATGAAGCCCTGCTGAAGTTCTCCATAAGACCGTACTTAAAAAAAATGATGTGTGCAATATTCCCTGTGAATTATAGTTTTCATTTAATTTGAAAAAAAACCCCAAACCTGTCTATTTCTGTGAAGCACAGATTACTTCATGGCTGGAAATGAAGGTTTTGCCTGCATTAGTACTTAAATTACTGACAGTCTTTCCATTTATTTCTGTTGGGGGAAGCAGATGGACTAGAATGACATTCTGCATCAATCTATTTTTAATTCGCCTTTCTGGCACTGACCCTTTAACTTTCAACAATGAGCTCCTTGAGGACCCCAACAGATAAAACTGGCATTTTGGAGCATTCCTGGAAAGACTGGTGATATTTAATTTCTATTCTGATGGTAACCTATCCTGACAAAGAGGGTACATAAATTGTAGGTTTAAAAAACATGCTTTGGGCAGGAATTTCAATTGCTTGCAAGGTACAGTTTCTGGAATCTGCTCCTGACAGCTTGATTTTTGCTAGTGCTTGCAAAATTAATTGTGTACTAACTTAAAAAGGTTTGGAGTTCGAATGGAGTTGCATATATGAACCTTATCTGCTAACTTTTGAATCTGTAAACTATGTTAGAAACTTCCATGAGGATGTCATTTCAGTAGTTTGACTTTGCCTCCTTTAAACCAGATTTCAGACCTGAGGGAATGCAGGGGGAAGTGGGAGGGAAGCACAGCACCACTGCACATCTCGAAGTGCTTCAGAATCCCATCTTTTTGTTCCTTCTATCCAAATCACCCCCATGTTTTTAGTTAAGTTATTTCCTTCTCTCCTCTGAGATGTCTTCCCAAGAACACTGCTAATTCATATAAATTAATGCTGGGCCATTTTCTCAGTTATGCTCATGCAATTCTTTTGAAAAAGGACAGAAAGCCATTCAAATCAAATATAATGATGGTCTCAGGACCCGATTCTTCTCTTGCTGCAGAAGAATAGGTGGATCTGTACCCCATTTCTCTGAATCCAGTAAATTGGTTACCTAGGTTGAGGTCTGATTTTCAAATCCTTGCCACTAAATTCAGTAAGCGTTCCAGGACTCCTCCACTCTCATTATCATACAAAACCACCCAGGGCAGCACCCAAAACTTTTAACTTCAGAAATGTAGATCTAGAGATGTCCACTAACAAGTTAAATTCTGCCCCGACTTCCATGTCGTGCAATCAGGTGGGGTGCAGCGCGCATCAGACAGAATTTTTCCCAGTGACTGCACTCCTGATCCCTACACTTCACAGACCTGTAACGTTGCACATGGCCAGTGGAGACCTTGCTGCTGACCTCAGTGAGGTGAGGATTTCACCCTACGAGAACAGACTTCACTGGATCTGCTATTCTTTAATACGCTGGAGTTTCCAAATTCTGTGAACAATAAACCTCTGGATAATAGCTCTATAAAACTGTCAGGAGAGTCAAAGAAAGAGTAGTATGAGCAAGGAACCTATTCAGGCTTAAAGCACCTTGAATTACACAAGATACTGCTTATAAAATTTGGCATTTTCAGTTAATCATTGATCAGAGAYAGACAGTGACGTACGCAGTATTTAAAGCCGACAGTAAATGGCAATACTCYTCATTTTGGTATCCTGTATATCATCACAAGGGTAAAAGTCATTTGCCCCAGAAAAAAACTATAACCAAATAAAAAATGCTGTCAGTAAAGACAAGCTATCAACTAGGTTTTATGCCAACACTGATGAAACCTTATGTATCTTATCTTGGGCAGCAGCATCTCCACAACTTTCTGGGAACTGTGGTAGGTCAAAATGTTAATTCTCTCCCTGGAATTCCAAGGATGCAAAACTGTACCATAAACATAATTTTCCCTTCCAACTCACACATAAGSTATATGTGTTTTGTTTCTTCTTTTCAAATATTCTATTCACATTTATTTTTTTTTTACTTCTCAGTTTCTCTCCTTTCACTCCTAGTATGAGTGTGAGGTAGGTCCCAAGGCAGCGTCCTGCATCCTGCTCAGGAGGAGGTACAGGAAGAAAATTATCAGTGCTGCCAATGTCTGTTCAGCATTTGCTTAGGGAATGAAGATTTGCAGCACATCCAGCTTCCTCCACTTGCATGGCAAGTCATCTCAAGTGAGACGAAGGACCTCTCTGTCTTTGAGGTGACTAAAGTGTTTGTGTGCTTGGAGCTGACCTGCACCTATCCCATCCTAAAAAGTTAGAAAGCTTACATCTATTCACATTTTAAAAGCCTGTTCCTCCAACAATAGGTAAAGGAAATGCATTTCTAAACTGATGATACCTGTATGTGAGACATTAGAGGGAGGGAGCCAGTACTTCTGAGTTGTATCACAGGAGTTTGGTTATGACCAGGTGACTCATGTCAGCTTATGTGACAGACTCACGGAACAAAATCCTCTCTTCACTCCCTCTTCTCTGTCCTCCACCTTTCATGCCCTCTGGTACTTTACCTTATGTGTAACCTTTTGCCTGTTTCATGGTCAGCTTTGGGTTTTTTCATTAGTTCTCCAGCTCAGTGTCATCACACTTGTAACCTTTGTTCTTGTCCTTGGAAGTCCTCTGTAACTGCCACTTCTTCATCTTTGTCTTTTTCTATGCTTTCTACTGCCCTTTCAGCACCGTATGCGTTCCTAGTATCAAAATTCTTGCCTACACCTTCCACAGTACCCCTACGGCTTCAGATTCTCCCTGTCCATGGAAATCCTGGCTCTGAAAACTGCTATCACCACGGTTTTCAGCTTCCTTCTGACATATCCACATCAACCCAATAACGTGTCTCAATCTCCTGGCTGTACTTCTGTCCATACAGCCTTTGTTGGCCACTTGGCTCCCAGGCCACACAGCTGGCTCTTGTTCACCTTGCTGTCCACCAAGACCATGAGGGCCTCTTCCGCAGAGCTGCTCCCCAGCCACTCAGTCTTCACCTTATCTGATCATTAGTCTAATATACTCTCGTCCTCACATTTGTTGCGTGTAGGTAGACTGCTTCCTCTTCTTCAGCACACCACAGATTCAGTGTGGCTGCAGATCTTTGTAGGACTGAGACCTTTGAAAGTAAACTTTTTTTGCAAGCACCCAGCACGTTACCCATAATCTCCTGGTCTAATTATTCATGGTTTCGTTCTGGCTAATGTCCTAACACTAGTGCTGCACTAAAAATACTACTCCATTGCTCACATTTAATTTCCATCACTGTTTGGAAAAGACACTCATTATATTTTTAAGTACATTTGGGCAATGGCCAAATATTACAAACATAAACGTAAAATGCTAATTGATAAAAACAATTGTTTCCAAAGGGGCAGCTTTTTGTTTCTAATTACCTCTTTCAATTAATTTTTATTGCTGATCCTGTGATCATGTGTAATGCAACATCCACCCACTGCAGGACTCCCTCAAACCCTACTAACGACATTCCTTATGGCTGCCCCGTTAATGCCAACAACAACACTGTGTAATGAATATCAACCAACTTAGCTACAGGCCTTTTTACTCCTCTTCTCTTCCCTAACTGCAAATCATTATTTGTATACGAGCTGCTTTCAGTGATATCTTTGTCCTTGCCTGTCTCTACCAGAGGCTGCTGCTGGAACACGAAGTTGCTAAATCAGGGAAGGAAGCGGGTGGGTGGGAAAGCACAGATGCCAAGGGGACTACGATCCTGTGGATGGATATTTCTCAGGTAGTTCACAATTAAAATAGCTCAGTGGCATGGCTGAGCTTGTTTTTGTGGCCCTGGGTGCCATAATGAATGTACTCCACTGATAGAACTACCGGAATAATTAAAAAATAATAGTTAAAAATAATCTATGATTGTCGTTCATAGTTGCTAAGGAGCATCAAGCAGTCACTGGCTTGAGTCAGAAAATTTTTGCAAGGTCCCTAGGGACGGCCAAGCTGTTGAAGTGTCAATGGAAGGAGTGGTACAGGGAGAAATACTGGTGGCAAAGTGACGTACAATTATTTCCCATAAACGACTTAGGTACTTTATTGGGCAGAATGTCAGCAGCTATGTTCATAACCGTGATCTGGAGCACCTGGTCAGCTGCTTCCTTCTACGGGTTCCTCTGAATACCCGGATTTTAATACCAAAGTCCACTAGGGGCCTAATTCAATCACTGTAGGTAGAGAAAACTGCCCTAATCTGAAGATCATGGTGTCCAGTTCTAACCAGGAACCTGATACCAGCATTTTTCTGCTCACATCTCCTGAAGGGTTCCCTCCCAGGAGGATGCTCTGAGGTCACCTAGCACACACTGACAGACACAATGTGTAGTGCTCTGCCCATTTACACAGCAATTTACTAGCTTGAGCTCACCCCTGTTCCCTGCTCAGTTTGGTGGGCTTCAGTCTCCCAGCTCCTGAGAGTACTCCTAGGACAGGGCAATGCAATTGCCGTTCTGGGTGAGGGCACTGTCCTTTCTGCTCACTGCTCTAACACCCAACAAATGATTCAGATTTGTGCTGAAAATAACTTACCTTTTGCTTTTTACGGTGACTTCTCTTATGAGTCATTTTTTTGCTTTCATCTTCATACACCAAAACAAAGTCAATTCTTCGCTGCCCATCGCTGAAGAACAAGGAGTCAGGCTTATCATCAAAATCAGCCTGGAAGGCAGGTAAGATAGGTTAATATGAAGAACTTTACTCGTCGGTTCCTTACTTGCTTCCTGTTACACAGTATTTCAGTGAACAGAGAAATTCAACATGTCAGACTCATATAATACGAAGACCAAAGTGACAACAAAAGTAGCATGGAGTAGAACAGAGAAAAAAAGTTTGGGAGGTCTCTGCATGACATAAGAACAGCAGAACTTTGACCTAATTTTGTTCTTTAAAAATAGGATATTAGATTTTGGCAATGGGAGGAGCATTGGGATGCAGCACCATTCCCAATAACGCCTCTGTCAAGTAATTTGCATGCTGTCATGGATACAATGTTAGATAGTCTGTCTACAAGATATGTTGTTGCCTGATGGGAGTCTCGGAATTAGTGCATTCCCATCTGTCCTCTTACCTGCCAGAAGTTTAAGCATCTCTGCAATTAAAAAAAAACCCAAAACAAAAAGCCTAGTAGTTTCATGCACCCTAACACCCAAACCCACCATTTCCCAGAGAACAAAGAACATGACCAGGCTGCAGATGAACTCTCAAAATGAACACATCCTATGTGGATTGATTTATCTTTTTATTCACAACATCTCAGCAAGCAARAAACATTTTTGTATGCCACACATCCATCATGTTGTAATATATGCCAAAATCAAAAGGATTAATATATCCATAAGCCATTATCTAGTCCCCGGAGGAAAGTAGGATAGATTGTCATATCCACTAATAACATCTTAATGTGTTATTTCATGTGTGAAATGATACAGACACATTGATGACGGGGGAACCTGAATCCTCGAGTAATGATTTTGTAGTTTCTTAGAGTACTCTGAGGGCACTATCACATGTAACAACCCCTCCTTTCAGGTAATACATAGCTGCAATGTTATCAGAATTGTCATACAATGAGCACCAAACTTTCAGGTACTTGGCCAAGTCCATCCATGGTGTTAATGAGGGCAGTGCCACTGAAGTTCATAGATATCAAACGTCTGAAATGGGACTCGGCATTGCATTAGAGATGGTAAGATCTCCAAAGCTGGCAAGACTCCCATACAGAACCACAGAAGAGCCTTGGCTTCCAGATGGCTGGGCATCCAGGGTGGCCCAGGATCAGGCCAGGCAAAATGACCCAGAATAATCTCTTGAACATGCTGTGCCTTTGGGGACATGGAAAAGATTCCCAGATGTCCTATCCATGAAATTTCCCTGTCAGTGCAGACCAAACTTCATGAGGGATGCCAGGTCCAGTTTTAGAAGCTCTGGGATGTCTGGTCCACAGAAAGGCACATGGAAATGTGGTTATGGTGTCAGATACCCCTTAAGTGCAGACTGAAATGGTTGTTCTTCAACCGTGATAAAACTGAGAAGAATGCCAGTCTTCAGTCAGGAGCACCCCAGTTCCAGGGAGCATACAGTGTTTTAGGAAYCACATGTGTCAGTGTTTCCAAAACAAAATTTCCCAGGAGTTTTATTCTAAACCTCTCCCTGTAGACTATTTTGTTACTGTTTATTGCCTGAGTCAAAACAGTYGACCAAGATGTGTCTCTCCATAATTATGACAAAACTCCGTAATTAAATAAACTCAGGGGAGTTTAAACTCACTATTTTTTCACGTTGTATGTGCAAAGGCTAGGCTCTGCTGCGAAGAGGTCCTGTTAACTTAGTTGCTTCAAACAGTCTGAGCAGATTCTTGGTTAGAACAGTTCTCTTTGAATCCCACCTGTGCCTAGAGATTTGTGACAAACCTGACAGCAAGCAGCTGCTGACATACATACATACATACATACATGCATATATATATATAAAAATATGTATACACTGACATATGGCCAATATACACATATATTCTACATTAGTTTCACAAACTGGCCTAGGATTCAGAAACTACCTAGGCAGTCACCAAATCAACATACAACTGCACACTGTGAATAAAGTTTTAGGGAAAAAAATGCTTTAAACTTTTAGATGGCATCACCAGACCAYGATGACACTGAGTATCTCTATCACCCAAAGCAAGTCACAGATGTGAATTTCTAAATTCTTGAGAGCTAGCGTTGGCATAGTCCCATCAAGGAATCAGACTTGACCCTGACAAGTTTTCCTCCCGCTGAGGACTAGCCATGGGTGTAAAATGCAGCCCTGCTGCAACCATTTCCAGTCTCATTTAAAACAGAATCACGGTGATTTCATGTTGACTAGACTCCCATTGGGAGGAAAGCATCGACAACAGCCAACAGCCCCTGTTGGGAGACAGCTTGGGAGGTGCTGGGGCAGCAGAAGAAGAGAGGGCGCGGGGAGCTGAGCCCAGCCAGGCCCAGAGCCCAGCCCTGCAGCCTCTGCTCTCCCCTGGCACCCCAGCAGGCTCTGGCCAGGGCTAAAGTTGCTCTGTGTTGCAATGCTGGAAACACAGAGCCCAAACCTTGTGATAATGAACAAGGAGGGGAAGTGTTGCCACTGCATAAACCGGAAGGTTTTTTAATTGGGCTTCTTCATCTTTTGAATCTTAGAAACAGCATTATAATAACTTCTGTTTAAAGAGACAGAGTTTAGTTGTGAAATTCAAGCACTTGAAAGCATGCAAGTAGTAATAGCTTTGAGTTTTTTTCACTACAGATTTTAGCTCTTTTTTCTATATGACCTATCCACAGGATAGAAAAGAAACAAATGGCAGACAGCAAACATCAGATGAAGTTTTGATCTAACAAGTTTTGATCATAATTTGTGATTGCATAACTTCACCGTTTAAATAATTTTCCTTTAAACGTAGCCTCCTTTAAGCTTATAAAACTAGTATGTAACTTGGTGATAACTGGCTTAACTGCATTGTCAATAACCAGACGCAAAGACTGCCTGTTAATCAGTATTCCAACTCATGAATTTACTTACATACATGATTTCATTCACATAAGTATATACATGTTACCATATACATACACCTTTCTATATATATATACATATCCAACTATGCATATATATAATGGAATATAGCTGAAAGATTAATCAATATTGGACTTCATGAATCCAGATACACAGAAGTTCATACTTATGAAGCTAWCTTCTTAAATGTAATCTCTATTGCTTTTAATCACGAGGGCATTGTTCAATTGACCTATCCATAGACACTTTATATATCAATAAAATAATAAAGAATTGACTCATTAAGCCTGAATACTTAAGAGGTCAAGATTAAGACCCACACAAATAAATTGTAATGTAACATTAAATGTTGCTCAGTTAAAAGTAAGAAGTAAAATGCAAATGGGAATGTAATAGTTAAGGTTCCGACAGCCACATTAACTGAGATGGGTGGTGTTATCTTGTAATCCCTACTGGATAGTTTGTAATGAAAAATCATATATTATTCAACATAATTACCAGGGGAAAAACAAGACTGGAAACCAAAAAGATGTGCTGTACTCTGAAGTTAATAGTTCCTTTGAGACAATGTTTGTTTTTTTAAAAATATGTAATATTATTTGACAATATTACAAATGTTATTATCATACAAATGCACACAAGCTTGTGTGCATAGACACATAAGTTAATGGGGCAGAAATTCCAATACATAATTTTTCTTAAATAGCAGTAGCAAATTATAACCCAAAATAATGAACAGGCCTATTGATACCTCTTTGTTTTGGAAGAAACAAACGCGGGGTCTATTTACTGCACTTGCAAATTTTCTTAGCCTCAGCATAATCACATTTTAAGTACTGACGGAGGCAATCGGTTGTGCACTCTAATGTTATAATAATACCCTAGTGGACAGCAGGTTAATATTGATTAACTTCATTAATAAATAAAAAAATGCAATACATTTAGCTGTAAAATACTCATTATATTTAGCATATACTCCGCAGTGCTTCTGAACTCTCCAAGTGCTGTACAATCAACCGCTTGCCTACCACTGAGAGATGGGGAACTATTAGTTGCTTTATTAACAGAAGGAATCTGAAGGAGGGGAGGGCCAGGTCGTGGATAAATCTTTTTGAAACACTCAGGGTACACCTAACATGGGCTAGCCTAGGGGCAGCATGGCCACGTTCATGTGGATGTACCTCTGCATTTCAGTTCAGAGCAGGGTCAGATCAGGTGAGCATCAGTGGCTCTTCACTCCAAGGAATGAGACTGGAGGTAGTTGGCGGTAACAAAAAACCCAGAAATGCGTATGATGCAGCCACTGCCTCCTCAGCACCAAATGCCTTGTTCTACAGACCCACTGYTTGGGTCCTCACTACCAGGTGATGTATGCACAGCTGGTGGAATCCTGCCGGAGCTGGGAAGTGCTGCACTGATGCAATCACACTGAAGGTCCCCGGCCAGCCCTGAGCAGCCCTCTGCCATGCACACCCCCCTGCTTACACACCTCCTCTTAATCCTCCCTGACTCCGGCCCGMCGCGGCCACCTTGGCAAAGAAATAAGGAGCTGCCTGCGCTCTTTGCTAATTCAGCACAAGCAGTCGTCGGTAAACAGCATCTACTCTCCCAGCCCTCGGGACAGAGTGGCACTTGGAGAAGAGACAAGTGGGACATGAAGACAAGCTTGCCCCTCCACACAGGGCTGTAAAGGCTGAGGTAACTGGTTTGGCTCCAAGTGATCATCACATCATGGAACCGACCCTCGGCCCCTTGACTCAGAGCTCCTCAGGAGGGAGACTACCGTGTGACCCTCCTCATGTATAACCAGGCTTGCCGGTATCTAAGGGAAGCTGCCATGTCTCACTCTTGAGACCGTTCCTGTAGTCATGGCTACATGTGATGCCTGCAGCAGAAGATGAAAGGAGACCACTCTAGGGGGAAGCTCCCTTCAGCAACAGTGATGCTCCATGCCAGGGGAGAAAAAACGGTGGTGTTACAAAGAAACCTGTCTTCACTTTTCCAGGCTTCTCTGGGCATTATATTGTTAAACATTCAGTGGGGATAATGGTGGGAAGGGCAGCACAGAGACAAGCATGAAGAAAAATATGTGCACAGGAATTGCAGTTATTTATTGTTTACTATACCCTGAACAAGCACAGTATTGTAAGCTGATTTTTTTTAAATAACAAGAGATTCTGCAGGAGTGACTTATCTAACTGGAAGGATAAAAGAAGTGCTTTATTTCATCCGCATGAGCCTTTGGTGTGACTGTCAATAGCACCAAATGTAATCATTACTGGAGGGATAAACTACTTGTCTGCAACCTCATATAATTTTCAGATATGCTTCAAAACAGCTTCCTGTGGCATGCCAGGGAATAAATCAGTACTGGGAAACAAGAGAGCAGAGCAGAGCCTGTGTAACATCGCCTCTGCTGACAGGCACCTGCAAAAAATCCTCCGGCTGGAGCACGGCGACAGTCTTGCAGGGGACCCGCAGGTTACACTTCAGTTGTGGGTTTTACGTAGGTGAAAATTTCAGAGTGCCTGTGTAGGAGCACAGTTATTTCTCTCCACAGGCCTCAGGAAACTTCAAATCAAGTAAATAAAAAGGAAACAAATTATATTACCAGGATATCATGAAACATAATTCTTTGTAAAGTGCTTTGAGATCATCTGGAGAAAATGTTACAGAAATATAAAGTTCTTCCTACTATCACAGCTATATAACAAGATCTTTTATTACTTTATGTTCTAAGTGACCAATAGAGACAACTTTCTGACATTAAGATGAACACAAGCATTTACTTCTGGAAGATATAAGATACACATAACATATAAGATACTTCAGGAAGATATAAGTTTGCTTGCATACCACATACTAATGTTGGTCTGTCTCCGTAGTGCCATAAAACTGTTGTGCCTTTAACATTTTTCCTTATGACTCATATTTGCTAATAACAACAGAGGACTGTTTTAGTTCTGTTTTTAGCAACAATGAGATTATTAGCAAGCACTTAATCAGAAGAAGGGTTTTTTTTTCATTTCCTCAACATGCAAAGAAATTTTTGATATGTAACAAACTGAAATAAACTGAGACCAAAGACAAAGTAGAAAAATGCGGGGTGTCATTACTGTCATACATTTCTGTCAGCAGAAAGCAGTTGGTAACYGGCCAGGCATCGGGATGCCTTGTCCCCTGAGCTAAGTTTGGACCAGACACCCACTTGACTTCCTGTCTGAGCGTCACGTCGCTGCTGGCTGCAGAAGGAATTCCAGTCACTCCTGATTAGAGAGAGACCAAACGGCCTTACTTTTAAAGAAAGGTGAAGACAGTACTCTGCTGAAAACCTGCTTTTCAGCACCTCCCATCTTTCTTGGGATGCAGGAGCTGGGAAATTCACTCTTTCGGACTTCCCTGAAGCCTTCTCACTGCAGAAATTGTATCTGAGGGGCAGCAGTAATAGACAATTTGAAGAAGTTATCCTCCCCTCTGCAGATGTTGACTCTCAAAAAAATTCTTACTGTTACATCCAATTTCAAACTATCTACCTATAAAGCAGAAAAGACTGCAAAATGAAACATCTGAAAGCCGGAAAAGGCTTGAATTAATGCTGTCTATGCAGTTTTGTCTTCCTTGTACATACTGTTTATGATACATGACTTAATTGCACAACCACATGCCATACTTCTACCCTCCTTGTAGTAGTTATGGAATACTCCTTATTACCTTCTTTATTCAATGTCTTTTTTTGTCACGCCTCATCTAAATAGCCCAAACGCTTAAAATAGGGACTTCCTTCTGACTATGCCTGTGGTACTCTCCTCATAGAATCTCAATGTTCTACAAATGTTGAGAAATTTAATTTTACAGGATGCCCCAGGAGAGAAAGTAACAGTATAACCTTCATTTTAACAGTGATCACATAAGGCATCTAGAGATCAGTGCCAAAACCTGTTGACTGTCTCCTAAATTTGGAGTTCTAGCTTGAGACACCAGGACAGTGACATCTTTCCAGAGAGCGCAGCAATTCTCTCTCTTCAAAGAGCAATACGCTCACTTTCAGGTCCGTATGTGACTATTTTGAACTAATGCAAACAGGGTCACAGATGTTCCCCTTTGACACTCAGGAAATAAACAAAAGCTGGATGTGACTTTGCAAGTCTTGCACAGAAACCCTATAGCGGAAGCAGGGATAAAATCCAATTATCTAGGACTGCACTCAGTTTCTCTAGTCATAAGAACTTTCATTTTTTTCCGTGCAATTTCCTGCCACATTTACACCTTGCTGAAGTACTACAAACAACATCCTCACAGAATTTGGGCTTTTTGGAGATTAATGTCCTACTCATGTGCTGAATGAGGCAGGGATCTTGCGGCAACCTTAGCATGTGATCCTATAATTAGAGACAGCACCAGAAGAAGAACAGAACCATTTCTATTAGCCAATAACTTACTCAGTTTTGGCTACTCGAGGATGACTTGCAAAATCAAATCARATTTCCAGAATACTTCCAGCTGCAAAGCATGATCTAGGTTTAGACAACAGGCGCAGTACTTCCCTTCTATTCAATCATTTAAGGTTAGGCTTCCTATTCAGTTTCCATTTCTAGCTACAATTAGCACTCATCCATTTCACAGACAGGCCCAGCAGACCTCAATTTTATCTTTCTGGCCCCTCCAACCCACTGAAACTGCCCAGCGGCCAACAAGGAGGACCTGACATGGAAGGAGCAGTGCAGAAAAGATGCTGCTAAAACTGAGCAGAAATTACAACTGCTGGTAAACATGAGTAACCAAAAATAAAAATTGATTTTGACAGTTGATTTTCAGTAGAAATAAAAATAAATTCTACCAAGACTGCTCGGAGGAGACTGTTCTAACCACAAGATATATGACATTCTGGCTAGTTTGATGCTACTTCACTTCATATAAATACATAAAAAAATTTTCATTGAACCACAAGGGAGTCCAAGAAGGATTTTTATAACATCCCACTCGGGGCACTCAGTTGGGAAATGGAAGCTCTTAGTTCCACATCATGCTCCAAAAAATGTTTAATTCTTTTTCCAGAGACTGAAGCAGCTTCAAATGAAGAACGCCCTGCCGCAAAACGCTGGGAAGGTGAAGGCATCCAGCTCCCAGAAGGAAACTCATTTCCTGGTAGTTTGGGTATTTGTTTCCTACAGCAGAGGCAGGAACAACCCCCCCCGACCCATAACTATGACAAGTACTTTTGCCAGCTAAGGCTCCGCAAGGCTCCGGTGCACCTTGGTGCAATGCAGACTGAATCTATCCCTTCATTTACACTGCTTTCAAAACGCACTACCACTATGGAAATCCTTTGTCTCTTTCTTTTATGATTCTGTTTCCCATTTCAGTTTGATATGAATCAAAATAGCTTTCAGTTTGGTGGCCAGGCCAAAAATTAAATTATTTAAACAGCTCCAGTCATAATATCTATATATAAGACAGCGCAGGCTTAATTCAATCCCCTGAATTTGAATGCTTGATTTGCATCTTTTAACTTTTTAGCTCATTTTTCATTGTCTTGTATGTTCTCCTAGTCATAAAAAGAAAACAACGTATTTCCTTATAGGCAGAGAAGTCAGCAGGAACTGGACCTCCACAGTCATAACAGACCTCCTCTGTGCAAGCTAATGGGATAACCGGTAGCAGCGGTAGCAGGYTGTCATTCCTGGAGTAGGATCTAGTAGACAGCGATAAAGAAACGCACAGGCAGGTTCAGTTATTTGTAAATAGCTGATAGTTTAAATGTCAATGCCTTGAACAGGGCTGACTGGGAATCAGCTCCAGCTGTCATTACTTGTTGGCACCATTACAGTACTTTCTTGAACGATTTCTCTATGTGTAAACCATCAGTAAGCTCTTAGGTGCTCAAAATTAATTGGTCCAATGAGCAATTCTTGACACAGTTGAACCTGTTTCTTTACACTTTGTTCTCCTGTAGCATTGATCCACTCGTAGAGGTAGCTCGACTAGAAAAGACAACCTATACACACCCAAAGCCAGTGACACTATAGCTATCTCCTTGCGCAACTGCAGACCACACTTGTACCATTCTAGGGGAAAAAATAAAATTGGACTTATCAGCATGTCAGTTGGGCATCAGGTTGGCAAAGCATGTGCCATGGCAGGGCTTGTTGGGGTCAACTGGCCAGCCTTTAGAGATAAATGAGATCTGAGGCAGGGCATCTTGAGCTAGAGCCAGAAGCCTGTTAGCTGCAGAAAACATTAGGCGAGCTGGGGAACTTGAACTTTGGATAAAGGGAATGGACAACCTCCAGGTCTTTTTTCTTCTTGCCACTTCAGTCTCTGACTGGAGTAAGGAATTTCTTGGTGTCTCCAAGCTTTCTGTAAAAATGAATCCTGAACTCACATGGCGGCCAGCTAATACCTGGGTGTGTATGAATCTATAAGGTACGTGTGTTTATATATGTAGGGTGTGTTCATAACTATTTATCCTTGTATAAACACACAGAAATCCTATACATGCGTGTACAAAATTATATATAGAGAGGAGGTCTATATGTGTGTATCGGTTTATAGTGAATATATATTGGTCACTTTTAATTGAGTCCAGTGCCTGTGTCAACCTGCACTTTCACATCTGAGTCAATGACTTCAGGTACCTTTAGGGAAACAGAGATACAGCAACTCAGATTCAGTCACACAGATGAACTGCATGTGCTGCAAACGCAAAGGAATGCTAGTCTTCTGGAACAGCTACTGATTGTTGCATATCTATACGAGAAAAAATTACAGGTAGTCATAGTTAAAGTAAAGAAGTACCCACCCATTCAGGAGAATGAAGGTTTTGCTGATCCAGCACAGTTCCGTAAGTGGGAATAATCACCTGGTTCAGTTCCAAGACTAAAAATAAACATAAAAAATTAAAACATTTTAGCATTTTGTGTGGTAGGTACTTTATTTTAAATTTTATTAATGGTTTGTGGAGAAGCCACATTCAAGTAACATTCACTCTATAACAGGAATGATTTTCATGTAACCTAATAACATACCTACAAGTTCAATGTGTATTGATGCCCCAGTGACTCCTCACCCATTTCCCCAATACCTGTTAAAAACCAACAACCTGCAAACTGACTTGCCTTCCTGAAAATACAGCATAAAATAAAAATGATCTCGTGAAGTATGCTACTCCATGATACCATTATCAAGCATACTGGGAAAACTGGCCACCAGATCAAGCACTGGATAACACACAAATTCATCCTAATAAAGCTGTTGGAAATAAGTTACAGAAGCTCTACAGTCACTGCAAGGCATTGGTTTTAGTTTCTTAACAAATATTTTTGGTTCTTAAGAAGAAGTCAGATAACATCCTGAGGCTGAAGATAACATCAAGTGGCTGAAGGGAGACGGCTGCTTTCTGCCTATGCATGGCAGGCAGATGGACCCATGTGTTACTTTTACATCCTTAAAATAGAGAGGCATCTTAGCCAAGTCAGTCCTGCACTGAGGAAGAGGTCATGGATATCAATGGTACCTAAATGCCAGTGTTGTCTGGAAAGGATAGCCTCAACTTATCAAAAAATACTATAATACTAAAAGAAAATCCCCAAACTCTAAAATAATCTAATCTATAGTACTCTTAGAAGGATAGCTAAACGCCCATTAGATACAATGCCAGGAGAAACATAACTGATATGCCTGGGTTTTGGGAGGTTCTTTTGGCTTAAAAACTTCATTGATATGTGGCGAAATTCTCAAGAATTTTTAAGAAACTTTTTTTCACTGATGATGCTCATTTATACCAGCTGAAGATACGTCAAAACATTTAGAAACAGAGCACAACAAGACCGCTCTTTACAAATCAACAGAATTCTCTCATGGCTTCTAAGCAGCTGAATTCTCTGGTTTAAATACTCTTTCACAGAGTTTGGTAGGGTCTTCATTCCAGATGTTGAGCTGTCACTTTCCAGATCTCTACTGTGGTGATAGTGCACACTCTACAGAGGAGACAAAAGCAAGTCCCTGAATTTTTCCAGCAACATCGCTTCAGAAACATTTGAGTTATAACCCAAAGGTTGCCCCAGTTGAATAATCAAAGTCCATGAGCTTTCAAAAACATTAACATCTTTAGAAATGTTTCCCAGCATTTAAAAAGAGCAGGAAAATGTGGACTAGTGCAGCACACAAATATCACATGCTGAGACCATAATATGAGGACTCAGAAAACATGAGCAGCTACTGCAAGACTGCTGTATATGCACATCATCATATTTTAATGGGTTCAGCTCAGACTAGTGTGAGAAGGGCAAATACATACCCTTGATGTCAGTGTAATGGGCATCACCCTACATTCCTTAGGGCATTCTTTATTCTCTATCTGGACACAAAGATATCCTGATACAAAGTGCTTCTGAAAGCCCACAGAAGAGGGAATGTTTCTGCCCACATATAATGGGCAGGGTGAAGGAGAAATACAAGCATCTTGCTTTGAAATATAAACATCTGCTCTGAAACTCTGTGTGCCATTACACGAAACAAGCAGATGTGGACACAGACACAAAGACTTCTGCCAGCCACTGAACTGCAGTAACGAGAATCATGAGTTAAAATGGCCTTTTTGCTAAGTCCTCACGATGTGTAACTACACACCCCTCATTAGTGCTGTCTAGAAATCCCTTCAGCCAGAACTGAAGAGAAGGGGGACACATGGCATTCACAGCAGGAAGGATAACTTCAGTTATCCCAAATCCTGACRGATCTGGGGCTGGCCAGGAACATCCTCTGTAAAAATTTATATGACTACAATTTGCTTCTGCCTCAGTGTCTCTGGCCAGCATATCTTCCCCATGATATGGTAGGTGTTGTGCACACTTTATCATTTAATCAATATTTATCATCTTAACACATTTTAGCTTGAAATATCACTCAGTACAGTCCCTGGACCATTGATCCAATGAAACAACTCATGCAAAAGGGACCTGCCACTSTCACTTCTTCTGGGACATCAGCCTAGAACTTCTCTCAAATTAAATACAGATTAATGTTTGTGCAAAGCCAAAAATAGAGAGCCTTGAAACTACCTGAATGTGTACTTAGATCAGATTTGTTCTAGCAGTGGTTTGCAAAGACAGCTGTGTCAATTTGTGCAGTTTTTAGCTGGAAGAGACCCTTCTAGTCTCTCAGAGAGACAGAAATAGTACCCACAAGGACTCAGCTTTGCCAGAAAAAGCTGCACCCACACAAAGTGCTTTTCCTACCCCCAAAATCACTTCATGTATTTCTCCCACTTCCCCTCCAGCATTATAGTAAGGTCAGTTTGAAGTAGGGAGGACAAGAAAGAAAATTGCAGCACAAAAGTTTGGGGCTGGACATTAGGTAAAACTTTCTAACAGTGAGAACAGTAGGAGAGACTGCCTGGGGAGGCAGGTGAGGCCATGTGAGGTCTTCAACATCAGAGATGCTTCAGTGCAGATTAATGAAGCTGGAGCAATCTAGGCCAAGTCGAATCAGGCATGAACCTTAGGAGGATGGCCTAGATGAGCTTTTGAGGTCCTTACCAGACCCAGTTTCCTCTGAGTGTAAGTCTGGCCATAGTGTTCTCATAGTTATGGCCAAAAAAGACCACCATGCTGAGATTTTATATTAAAGTAATATTCCTGCTTACCTCTTTCTTCTTCAGAGGCATTATCACTCCTGTTAATGTTTGGGTCAGAGCACATCAAGTGTAGATGCTTATGTTCTACCATTTAGCCAAGTAAAGCAAAGAAAGTGTAAGGGAGCAAAGAAATCTACTGGATTTGTGTTGGCATGCTCCAATTTTAATTGACTGATACATCAATTTCTACCTTCAAGCAATCCTGGCAACATATGGTTTTGTCAGAATATTTTATCAAATTTCTTTGAATTGTAATCATAGATTTTGAGTTCCTGCTCAGTGATACCAGTTGGTCTTTGATCTACTTTGATCTTACAAAAGATGATGATGTAAAAATTTTAAGTACTGAATCTGTGCATGCTACTTTACAAGAACATCTCAGTGGTATCTGAGCTGCCAAAATATCAGTGGTATTTCCAGCTGCCTGGAGATCATTCTGCAATCCAGGACACTGAATTGCACTGTCAGTATTTCACACCTTACCTCAAATATGCCTACACACAAGTATTAAGAAGTCTATGTTAATCCCATGCTGCTTCTTTATAACCTATGTACATCCCACACTTTGGGCCAGGCCATGGGAGATGAATCCCACTGTTGATTCTACCAGTGATTTGTTTTATGAGTTTTCTCTATGGCTTTGCTTTCTCACAGGTCGGCCAGTATTTCTGACTGGATTGAATAAAGGTCTTAAAATACCTTGAGAACCGATGTAAAATGTCTAGTGTTTACATTAGTTAATTGATATTGACAGTGAATGGTTTTGGAAGTTCAGTGATCTTCCCATTGAATAATTCAATTTTTGAAGGCTTTCATGAACATTACTAGTAGCAATTTCTACCTATTGCTATGGCAGAGGTGAGAGGCTATGGCACACTGATAGGCATGGAAGCTGCTCTCCCTTTGGAATAAATGAAGAATTAAAACTTTCCTTAGAGTCTGAGTAGTGAAATAATAGAAGCTGCCCAAAGCACAGGCAGTAGGGATGAAACAGTCTTTTTGAGACTGTAAATTAAGAGGCCTGAGAATGGAAAAAAAGCAGGATCCAGAAGTGAAAAGAAAGATGCTGTCCAAAGAACCATTAATGACAAGAAATCCACAAAGATATTGGATAAGCTGATGTCTGAAAGACCACTGGGCTTGGGTCTATAAGCAAGGACATTGCCAAACATGCCTGAAGCTGCCAAACTTTTTGTGCCAAAGAAATTCTTGGCTATCATTGATTTCCTCTCTAATGGAAATAATCAAAGGTGAAAAAGGGCAGCAGCTCTCTTTAAGCTTGTAAATCACCTACATAAGCCAAACTAATAGGCACAAAATTATTCTCAGAAACCAAAAAGGTTTTACAGCACCAAACTCACAGTACCTGGTACTTCAGTTCCCTCAACAGACCTGTGAGACACTGCAAAGGACAAGATCTCAGCCCTGGCACTGAACACGGTACCTCAGGAGCAATCACGAATGTAAAGCCAGAAGGTGATGTCTGGGATCCCCCGGGGTCCCCAGGTATTGCTGCTTTGCTATAGATATCACACCACCCCTCACTTCCCTCAGAGTATTATGTAAGAGTACTGACTGTCTGTGACTGAAGTTCTTAAAAGTATAGGTCCCAAATCCTGTTCTTATAGAGGGAAAAATAAATTAATAGAATATTGTGCTCTCCTGAGTACAAAACTGATGTGCTCAAGAATATCTGCTCAGCCCCTCGGTGGGATTTGCCTGCTGCATAGGGTTATCTCCTCCGTAAGCGGGAAAGTTTACAGTACAGTTACAGAAAACGAGTTGTTGCAAAGCTAGACTGTAGTGCTGGGGCACATAAACTTATCTGCGATACCTGGCTGCACGCACAATGCTGTCCCACAGCAAATGCAGGTGGAAAGCATGGGAGGAAAGGGTAGCAGGGATTTACTGAAGGAGAACACTGAATAGATGACGGGCTTCAAACCCACACTCTAGCTTAGCTCACAGCACTGCCCTCGTGTAGCCGTGCCTTAGACAACAACCTTCACTGCATATAAAAATGTAAAAACATAGACGCACTTAGGTCTTTTAGACCCAAATAGATTGCGAAGAAAATTAATATAATAACAAAATATTTCACTGACTGGAAAACATCAGGAAATATTTACATGCAATTCTCTGAATCGACACATTCCCCGAAATGTTTGTTTGACAGCCCTGTCACCACATTAGAACAGAAAAAATAGTCATTAGTAAAGTCTATTTTGTCCTAATGAAAATCAAATGAAGAGATCATATCAGGTTTGCCACCGTGAGGCTCAGAGTACTGGATGGAGTCAGATTGTTCTCATCTGCTGGGATAAACAAGAAGATCCAAAGACGGTCGGCTTTGCCCAGATACTGCTTTCTAAGTAGAGCTGATCCTGCATCACACGGCTCCTCAGAAAACAGACCAACATTGTGGTAGTGTCTCCTCATCTCGGCAGGCTGTAGTCGTGCTAGCAGAAGATCGGTTTCATGATACCATCATGCACGGCACTCAAGAGGCAACCAAGCAAAAAGCCCCACCTCACAGGTACTGTCTCAGAAGCCACAAGGAAGCATGAGGTAAAATACTTGATATGAACTGAGTCCTGGAATGAATGAAAACTACTCTGAAGCCCATCATCCAATCAAGTCAAATTACTTTCACCTTATTTCATAAAAAAGAACAAACTACTGCTGTCTGGAATAAAACTAATGTTTCAGAGAGATTCATCTTCTCAAAAAGGATCAGTATTGACACATCCAAGACAGGGTACCACGTGAGGAAATGGCAATCACTGTCTATATCAAAACTGAGGAAATAATAATGAGGGGAGAGCATCATTTTCAGGTGAATCAGTCTAAAGATCCAGAGTCACCCCTGAATACCAGCTGGAGACTGCAGTAAAGCCACTGTCCTAAAAAGGACTTTAGGTAGATGGCAGCTTCCTTAAGAACGTCCAGCCCTCTGTCTCTTGGTCCAAAAATAATAAAATTATGGTACTGAAGTATAAGATTCTGTCCCAGCTTTTGAGGAGAGAAGCRGGGGAAGAGGGAGACAAATTTATGCCATGTTGTTTTAAATGCCCCAGAAGATCAAAAAGGCAGAGAACTGACAATACAAAGGAGTTTCCCTACTGAGCAAAGATTTTGCTTTTCCAAATCTTAACACTTACCCAGAAAGTGAAGATATTGTTATAAACATGACTACAAGCTCTGGGGCTGTGAACAAAGACAACTTTGAATATATGCTATTTCGACTAGACAAAACAACTGCTTTTCTTCCTGTTAATTTATATCAGATCTTATATATATATATTAATATATTAATTATATATGTGTATAAAATGAATATATTAATTATATATATAAAATGAAAAATTAATCTGATCATTGTTACTTAAAAAAGCCTATCAGAACAGATGACAACCTGTTTTAAGGGCTGATCATAGAACAAACATTTTTTTTTCAGTTAAATGTAAACTATTCAAGCCATATATAATACTTGCTGAAATCTGAAGTGAAGTAAAACCATTGCACAAGTCGAATTTTTCTGGAAACAGAAACTGTTGGACTGATATCCTGTGTTTTGACAGCCACAATCTCTTTTGCTGGTGCAGAATATTTCTTTATTGTAGTTTATTTCATATGTTCAGTTAATTGTATAGGAGTACTCTCAGAGCTAAGAAACTTTAGGAGTTGAAAAAGCAAGAATATGTATTTTCCTTTTTAAATCTATGAATCAAAGAAAGAAAGAAACAATGAGGTCCATAGCTCTAAAACAAAATTAATCAAGGCCGTTAACTTCCTTGATCTACTTCCTTCGTTAAAAAAATCAGTTTTAAATGTAAAATATCCTTGATGGTCTTGATCCTTATATATCAAGCCACATCATATAAAATAGTTTCATTTAATCACCTAAACAATTTTAAACAAAAAACCCCCCATCAAATCCTCCTTAGCTAGGACAATATGTTAACCTAATTTCTTTCACTTCACAGAGTAAACGAATAAACACAAAGAGTTAAGAAAATAATGTCTTAGGTTATCCTTCCAAAATGTAGTCTGATCTTTTTACCTTGCTCCTTGCTAGGTGGAGACATTATTATCGGCATCTTTTTGATGGTTATAGGTCTGTCTGGGTTAAAGTGACTTTTCCAGACCAGCTCTTCTCTGGGATAGTCTCATCTCCACTCACTCACGAGGGCAGCCATTACGATCACAAATTATCAATGGTTTCACCTCATTCCACCAAAATACTATTGGCTTGCACTTAGTAGCATTCATTTCTTTAAGTTCAGTTATTCTATTGGAATGTGTTTAAATTAGTTTTATTTTATACCTGTAGACCTTATTTGAAGAACACATGCTACTAAACCCAATATTCTTCCCTTTTTGAAAAGTTACGTACTTGAAGTGAAATTTAATTATTTTTATAACAAACTATATTTTATAACCTATTGTTTATAGTTAATGAGAGATCTATACAACTGCCTTCCGTGTGAAAGTCTTGTTCTCTTCTTATGGTTGCCTGCAGTCTTAACAACACGTGAGAAAACTGATGACAATTAGTAATGCCAAAATGGCTTTCCAAGCTGCCAATAAATTACGTTCTTTGTGCACTCACACAGAGCAGATCTGCAGGTATCGTCAACCCAAAACCTAATCTATGCCACATAATAAGAAAAACATTGATTTTAATTTCAGACGCCCAAGCATACCCAATATGAAGCTATAGATGCTGTTGGATCACAAAGGAAGCAAAATGGCTGTCTTGGAAGATGATTCTTTCTTGTTTGAAAGACTATTCTTTCCATTAAATTATCTTCTCTTACAGCTGTGCAAACAAAGGATTGGGAACATGTGGTATGACTTTCAAAAATAAATACTCTTTCATGACTAACCCTAAACAGGAAAACATTCAGTTGGGAATATAATACAGAATATTGCTAGTCTAACACCCTGTGTCCTGAAACAGCCAGCTCAGAGTCGGGGTAGCTCACCAAAAATAATAAAGTATTTAGCAGGCAGTTATAGAACAAGAAATTAGACTTCGTGGAAATGATTCTGCTGATAGCAGTGCCTAAATATTTAAGAGGGACTGAGTTGGAAGGTTTAAGGGGCTCAGTAACCAAACTGTCAAACAGTTCTTATGCGTCCAGAGCTCAAAGTGGGACGCGTGCCCAAAACCTGTGGCAAAAATCCTAAATCATTTCAATGAGACCTGGACTAGCCCCAACTTCAGTTTCGAAAACAAACACCAGGCTAATGACTTTTTAGTTACAATTCTGTGAATCCAGAGTAATCCGCAGAAATGCAAATGCTGGGTCCTGGTTTTCACTGCTGCAATGCACGCCAGAACCAACCTGTCTGCATCCAGTCTGCACATCAGACACCAATTGACTGTAAATCGCTGCAGAAATTCAGCTGGTAATTAGACTATTCTAAACGCTTTTTCTGAAGCTAAGCAATTTACTCACCTTCAGCTGAAATGGTTGTCAGAAAGAATTATTTTGGCTCTCATCTGTCAATAGGCAATATATAGATACAGAAACAATTTTTGGTTTTAGAATGTATTAACATGCCTACCTAATATAATTTTAAACAATATTTGGTATGCTTTTTGCTTGTACACTGAATGCATACATGTCAAATAGCTAGCTAGCTTTGTCAGAGTATAAAATAATGGAATAAACTGATTAAGTCAGAAGGCTTCAGACTGATTATCTTTTCAGGCATTAATCTCAGGTTGGGTTATGGGCTTGAATCATTCTCTTTTCTCCACATATACCTTCTTATAATCTATTAAGTAATTTAAATATATTAAAATGATGCAACAAATGAGTCTTCTTAAATTTTTCAATTAAGGGTTGCTTTGTTTTAATTATATATGGAATCAGGTAGAAAACTGCTGTAATGTTGACTGTCAAATAAGCCTGTTTCATTATTGTTTCAAACTATGTCACATTGTTACATACTGAAGCACACACACATACATACTTTATTTCTTTCATTTTTAATAATAGTGCAAACATTGTCATTCCTGCTGTCAAAAATGCAAGTTCTTAGTTTCTAGGGTTAAGAAAAATAACTACCTCAGTCTCATTAAGAATGTAAGACATAAGGGATCAGCTGGGTCACTGAATCCAGCACCAGCTTACAGACAACTTTGATTTTTAGTTTTGTTAGTAGGTTCTGAGAGAAAATTTTCTTTACTTGGAATAATCTGTTTAAGTCTGAAAAAGGGATCAAGAAGAACAGGCTACTGTTTTTCTCTTGCAGTAAATAAAATCCAGGTGGCAGAGGATGAGATCCACTAATTCTAAAAACCCAAAGGCCATTAGGACAGATTTGCAGAAGGTGTTAGGCATATAAAGTTACAGATAAGTTCCTGCTGAGGTATTCAAAAGTGTCCAAGCAGATTGACAGTTTTTATGCCAAATTATATCAAAGACAGCGTATGGCCCTTAGTGACCAGAATGAATCCATCAATTTCATTAATCAATCCATCAATTTCATTAACTACAGTTAATCATAGAATCATAGAATCATTAAGGTTGGAAAAGACCTCTAAGATCATCGAGTCCAACCATCAACCCAACACCACCATGCCCCACTAAACCATGTCCCTAAGCGCCTCATCTACACGTCTTTTAAATACTTCCAGGGATGGTGACTCCACCACTTCCCTGGGCAGCCTGTTCCAATGCTTAACCACTCTTTCAGGAAAGAAATTTTTCCTAAGGTCCAATCTAAACCTCCCCTGGCGCAACTTGAGGCCATTTCCTCTCGTCCTATCGCTAGTTGCTTGGCAGAAGAGACCAACACCCACCTCGCTGCAACCTCCTTTCAGGTAGTTGTAGAGGGCGATAAGGTCTCCCCTCAGCCTCCTCTCCTCCAGACTAAACAGTCCCAGTTCCCTCAGCCGCTCCTCATAAGACTTGCTCTCCAGACCCTTCACCAGCTTTGTTGCCCTYCTCTGGACACGCTCCAGCACCTCAATGTCCTTCTTGTAGTGAGGGGCCCAAAACTGAACACAGTATTCAAGGTGCGGCCTCACCAGTGCCGAGTACAGGGGGACAATCACTTCCCTACTCCTGCTGGCCACACTATTTCTGATACAGGCCAGGATGCCATTGGCCTTCTTGGCCACCTGGGCACACTGCCGGCTCATATTCAGCCGGCTGTCAACCAGCACCCCCAGGTCCTTTTCCGACAGGCAGCTTTCCAGCCACTCTTCCCCAAGGCTGTAGCGTTGCATGGGGTTGTTGTGGCCAAAGTGCAGGACCCGGCACTTGGCCTTGTTGAACCTCATGCAGTTGGCCTCAGCCCATCGATCCAGCCTGTCCAGGTCCCTCTGCAGAGCCTTCCTACCCTCAAGCAGATCGACACTCCCACCCAGCTTGGTGTCGTCTGCAAACTTACTGAGGGAGCACTCAATCCCCTCATCCAGATCGTTAATAAAGATATTGAACAAGACCGGCCCCAAAATGGAGCCCTGGGGGACACCGCTCGTGACCGGCCGCCAAGTGGACTTCGCTCCATTCACCACAACTCTCTGGGCCCGGCCGCCCAGCCAGTTTTTCACCCAGCGMAGAGTACACCTGTCTAGGCCATGAGCCGCCAGCTTCTCTAGGAGGATGCTGTGGGAGACAGTGTCGAAGGCTTTACTGAAGTCCAGGTAGACCACATCCACAGCCTTTCCCTCATCCACTAGGCGGGTCACCTGGTCATAGAAGGAGATCAGGTTGGTCAAGCAGGACCTGCCTTTCATGAACCCATGCTGGCTGGGCCTGATCCCCTGGTTGTCCCGCACATGGCTTGCGAGCGCCCCCAGGATGAACCGCTCCATAATCTTCCCCGGCACCGAGGTCAGGCTGACAGGCCTGTAGTTCCCCGGGTCCTCCTTCCGGCCCTTCTTGTAGATGGGCGTCACATTAGCRAGCCTCCAGTCGTCCGGGACCTCCCCCGTTAACCAGGACTGCTGATAAATGATGGAGAGTGGCTTGGCAAGCTCCTCCGCAAGCTCCCTCAACACTCTCGGGTGGATCCCATCYGGCCCCATGGACTTGTGAGYGTCCAGGTGGCGTAGCAGGTCGTTCACCGCTTCCTCCTGGATTATGGGGGGTTTATCCCGCTCACCGTCCCCGTCTTCCAGCTCAGGGGGCTGAATACCCTGAGGGTGGTTCCCTTGCTTAATAAATGTTTCCCTTGCTTAATAAATTATTTTAAATGCAAAACGTTTTATAACTGCACTTTCTTCTTAAGTATACAGCATATTTAAGATAACTAATAAACATGTTTGCATGTTGTTTTTCTCTATGGTTAATTAACTCTACTCACCAGCAAGATGCATCTAAATACAAGTTCAGAGTAAATAGTTATTATCTAGTAGATAAGAAAGAAGTCATTCAACAACAAATTAAAAATCAGAGTAAGTGTGCATTGAGATATATACCTGCTGAAATGAATGTGTGTCTATGGGATTAAAGAAGGGATGTAGGCATCTAAAAGAGGATTTGGGAGTAACCAAAACATTCAGGTCCAGAAGTACAAACCAAAACCACAGCTGTGCAGCCGCTGGCTAACAGGAGCCTCCTGCCTCACTGCCATGGATGGCGGGCATTTCCCCTGGGGTTCACCAGGGACCAGGCTGGGTGCAGCCCCAGCGGTGCCCTCAGCAATGTCATTATTCAGCAGAACACAAGGGTTTTACTGTCTTAGCTCGTCTACCAATCAACAAGAAAAACCTCTTTCTCTTAGAAAGCCTTTAAAATAAAAATTCAAAACGTGATTAAAAACTCTATACAGGTTACTGTTTATTAGGACCCGCAAATTAAATCACTATCGTCAGTCATTCCACTTTGGTTAATACTGCACTATGTGGTAGAATCAGGTTTTCAGGGCTCTTAAAAAAAAATAGAAATTTATAGCCAAATGTGGCAAGTGAGCAGATCAGTAAGACTCCAAACTCAAACTCACAAACACTGAAATAGTGCTGGTTCAAGACTGTCTGTCACCATTGATGCTTATTTTAAAGAAGACAGAGGAAGGGATGGATCCTGGTCTTCCCATTTCAGAAGTGGCTCTTACTACATAAAAGGTAAAAAGTGATACCACTTGATCTACCACAGGAGGTGCTGGTGGATTTTAAAGCAAAGGAATTATTTTTTTATGGTAAAGCCCAAATTGTTATTCTTTTTTTCTTCAGGACCCCACCTCCTTTTGTATACAAGATGGGGCTGCAATGAGGATAAGTCCAGGTTTGGTCAAGGAGGAGGACTTGTCCATCTAGACCTTTAACTTGTTTTTGCAAAAGATGGATAGGCTATAGAGACTGTAGGAAGATTGAAAGGAAGAAAGATGATCTGATTGTCAAAGAATTTGCGTTCAGCCTTGGAGAAGTGGCCTATGCCTCAGCTTCATCATCTAATAGATGTGATGCTGAGCAAGCTACTTGAACAAAGTTTTGCCCAGCTTTCCACAGCAGAGTTTTCAAGCTAACTGCCCAGGGTGTTAGAGCCAGGAAGCTCAGCACTTCTACAGCAGAGCTGGGCATTTGTCACTAAGTTAGTTAGCTGGAGAAGTATGGTGTGGTACTTGGAATAGCAAGATTGGGAAATGCTCTTATTTCTGAAAAATCAGTCCCAAAGCTTTTGTCATTGGTGAGTATTTTTTGGACAACTTTGTATGAAACACAGAGAGTTTATCAGCCATAAACCCAGAATGGCATTAATACCTGATTGTACAAAAGTGCTTGAAAATGAATTATTTTCTCATGGCCCTGCAGCAGACGTGTTCTAGGGAGGTCTGCTGGTGGGATGTGGTTGTCTCTGTTCAGCGCCTTGTCTTTGCACAACCCACTCAGAAGTGTTTCACATTCCCCACATCTTATCACTTCAGCAGCCTGCATTCCTATCACAGGGGTCTGGATTCCTGAAACTCCAGCTCTCCCTAAAAGGGAGTTAGGCAACCTGACACCTGTCAGATATAGTGCTCAGATATGGTAAGAGCACCATAGAAACAGAGGAGGAAAGGAATGAAAATGTATGCTGTGCAAGGCTTGGATAATTTGAGTTAAACAAGGCTTGGAGCCATGCTCTTAATGAGGAAGATGATAAAAAGAAATCTGCAATTACTACCAGTTTACTGAATGAAGCAGTGGACTTAAGAGTAAAAAAAGAACAGTATGATTGTGTAATTAAAAATTGTAACATGCATGCAAACAAATGACAGGAAAATTGAAGTTGCCTGGGCAACGTTAATGCTGACATATTGCCCAACTTCTAAGTGCTTGACTTCACAACCTTAATGTTAACATTTTTTAGACATAATATATAATTAGCCACAGCCAATTAGGGATGCTATGGCTCCTGTTGGTAACCTGTAATATTTACATTTAAATATGGAGAACGATTACTGCTGGCTATACTGTATTATTTAATTATACAGTCAGTTTAGAAATGAAATTATATCTGAAGCATTTGAGAGATTCCCTTGAGCAGAAGTGATGGAACAATTATTACTGCAATTTGGCATGGGGAAACTTTGCTGAAAGTCTAGAATTTCACCTAATCAGACAATTTGATTAGTGGTCCATGTATAAGAGYACTCTGCGCTGCTGATGAATAATTTCAAAATGCACTGTAAGAAAAGTAATCATAATAACTATGGAYACTTTTCCTTAGCAACTCACGTATCAATTTTATTAAGTCTTAAAAGTCAGTTCGGAATAATGTAATTAGTGTAAATTCAGTACCATGATGGAAAAAARCCCCAGTGTGTTTTAGCTTATTGCAATCATTATGAATAAAAGTTCTGGATTCTGCTGACAATTCAATTCATGATGCCCAGCAACTACAGCTGGGCAAGGTCTGACAGCTTCATGCCAAACAGCTGTGGCTTTGAAGACACAGAGGTTTCTAAATTACTTTCTGGGAAAAGAGGCATTAAAAAAAAGGATGCATGTGTGCACACAGCTTTCTAGTAACAGTAATGTGGGCAGACTGATGGAAAATAAGAATATGCTCTCTCTGCCTGGCATTGAAAAGTCCACTATACAACTAAAGAAAAATAAATAGATGCATGTGAAAATACCAACTCAAGAAACTTATACACAAACACATCTGGAAAATATGAAGGCAATACAAAGAAACTCCAGAGTGATCACAAACATTTTCCCCAGACTTTGAGAACCTGGAAGTAGAATGAGGTAAGATCTCAACAGTCATTACAGTCCGCTTACAAGACAAGGATAGAAAAATGCAGTGGATTCCTTTGGCGAGAGAATGACGTGCTGAAGATGCTGGTTAGGTGCCATGAATGCACAAATCAGGCATTGCACAATTTACCAGACCAAGCCTTGAGGTTATGCAGAGTTGGTAATGCTACAAGCTTTCCAAGGTAATACCGCCATCAGACCGCACCCTTGGCTGCAGTCAGCCTCTTCTTGGGATGGGTCATCTGTGATCTGGCTTGTGAGCGTGATTGGTGGCTTGTCCTATCTATCAGATGTAAGAAGGAAACTCACCACTTGCCTGTGGTCATCCAGCTGCAGGCCTTAGTGCTAGCTAGCTCCTGGCTTTTGTCCTTGGACAGACTGCCTGCTCCCAGTCCTCAACTTTATGTTATAATGGAGTCTTTGGCCGATAGCCTGCCTTCTGTCCATGTTCTTGCCTTGCCTTTTGACTGTAAGGCTGTTCACCGGTTTTGCACAAGGTCAGTGATTTTTAAGAAACAGAGTGTGTGTGCAGCCAAAGAACAACAAGGGCACATGAGAACACAAGAATGTGCTTATGGATCATCTCAATGGTCCACCCAGCCCAGCCTCCTGTCCCCAAGAGTGGCCAATGGTGCTCCGGGTCAAAACCGCCGTTCAATGTTCTGAAGTGAAAGATGAGGGCACGGAGGCACTGAAGCTCCCACGGTACACGATCAGACAGAAGCGGTATCTTTTGGTTTTAGATCATCTCATGGCTTTTTAATTCATGAATTTCTCTCTACACCTTTTGAAGCTGCAACTGCTGCTTACACTTCTTGGCACTGGGAACAGTGAGGACCAGTAAGTTTTCATTCCCCTCCACTCCATGAGGTGGCACAGTAGAAATCTTCTAGATATATTACATATTACTACACACTCTGAGGCAGACACCATAGATACATGAGGAAAAGTATGAACAGTGCTGCCCATGGGATAGCAAGAGCTTTTTGAGTGCTTGATGTGCAGCGATGTTAATAACGTATTGTGTATCTATATATTATGTCACCTTAAGATTTGTGCTTATAAGCAACACATACAGAAGAATCATTCCCTGGGTAATGTCCTACTTCAGACTTCAGCATGGTCACCCACCACCATTGTGAATAGGTCTTTCAGAGCAGGAACAGTGGAGGCAGCTTTAGACCCACCAAAGTAAGCACACGATAGTGTGGCGTAAAGTGCCATTTCTAGACTTCTCTAACAATTGTTGCACCTTCCTAGAAGATTACCCATCCCAGAGTGAGTAAATTCAGTCTAAGAACTCATCAGGAAAGAATGCAGGTGAATTTAAAAGTACAAGTCCCCTTTTGATTGGCAGGTAGCATAAAAATATGGAAAATAAGTATTTTGATAGCTTATCTCAGGAGGAAGCAAACAGAAGTCAGAACTATACACTAATGACGCTGATGAAAAATGACCAGCTTTGAATCTTAGATACCGTTCAGCTATAACAAAACCAAACAGCAAGAATAATGAGCAGTAAAAAGCCAAACAGAAGTTCTCTTTTTTTCCTCCTGTCTCACCTATACCACAGTGTAATTCCATGAGATCTTAAAAAAAGCCCCCAAAAGAGGAGATGCAAGCTTTGCTTTGGAAAGCATGGAAAGAAATTTTACTCTGGTGCCTACAGAGTCCTGCTAAACTGTTTTACGATGTTATGAACATACCAGATGGCCGTAACACAGGAACAACCACGGGGCTTGCTCATTTCATACAACATTCCAGATCTCCATGAAACCACAACCACTGCTGAGGGACCCAGCCATACCCCTCTTCACAAACTCCATTTCCACTAAGATTCTAGTCCATTTCTTCAAAACTGTGGAAGTGAGAGGATGTAAAAAATCAGTTTTCAGATGAAAAAGACCCAAGCAGCCTCTACAGAGTTGTTTTTCATTTAAGCTTAGGTAAGATTGCTTACACATCTCATTCTAACAGTAGGGAAAAAGCAAGTGTGATGGTGTCATGGTTTAACCCTGGCAGCACCTAAACACCACGCAGCCACTCGCTCACCCCCCCGCTCCGGTGGGATGGGGGAGAGAATCGGGAGGGCACGAGCAGGAAAACTCCCGGGTTGAGATAAAAACAGTTTAATAATTGAAATAAAACAAAGTAGAACAGTAATAATAACAGTGATAACACCACCACCACCACCAATATACAAAGCAGGCGATGCACAATGCAACTGCTCACCACCCGCTGAACCGACGCGTGCCCGATACGAGAGCCCGTCCCGGGACCCAGAGCCCCCCCACACTTAGATTTTATACTGAGCATGACGTTACATAGTATGGAATACCCCATTGGCCAGCTGGGTCAACCGCCCCGGCTGTGCTCCCCCCGCCAGCTTCCCATGCACCTGGCAGGGCATGGGAGGCGGAAAAGTGCCCGGTGCAAGYACCACCCAGCAACACCCAAAACATCAATGGGCCATCAATGCTCCTATTATACCAAACCCAAAACACAGCACACCCACCCCCAGCTACTGGGAAGAAAGTTAACTCTGTCCCAGCCAGAACCAGGACAGATGGGCTGTTAGGAGGCTAGTCATAATCCCTTGACATTGGCTATGCTGAGTTTTGTTTTATTTTTTAAGAGGAGACCACAGTGGCTTTACTGCAGATTCTATTTTTTGTGTCGAGGGGAACAAAAATGACCTTTTGAAATGTGTGAATCCAGCTCATAGACTGTAAGGCAAGAAGGTACCAACGAGGTCACCCAGTCTGATCCCTGTAACACAAGCCAGAGGATTTCACCTCCTATCTCTTGTGTCAACTCCAGCTTCTGGCTAAAGGCAAATAAACTTCTCAGTTCCAAAGATTTTACTGAATTGCAGACTGATGGAACAATATCAAAGAGACTTCTTAAAACAGACAACAAATTAGGATCCAGTAAAACCATCAAGAAAATTTTCTCTTTACACTTTATCCTAAGTATGGACTTCACAAATCAATAACTTGACATATGGACATACTCATTTATAACTCACSGAAAAAGCTGTGAAACAAATGCTGCAAGCAAACATACAGAAACAGAAGAATCCAAAGACAAACCAATATCCCCTTTCCCTATACTGTATTTTTTAGGCCTAACTGTATTTATAAACCAAAACTCACAGTGACATTATATTTAGAGCTCTAAGTTTAAATGCAAACTCCATTTTGGAGGGATTTAGCACTCAGCCCTTCTAACCGGTTATTAGTTTTCTTGAAAGTCCTTCGAGTAACAGGTTGATGGAGATGTTGCAGCACACAAATCAGTCTCAGTATCTTCTGCTAGAACAGTGAAAACATTACATTGTGCTCTCCCTTCACATGGTGGAGGTGGGACAGAGAAGGAGGAGGAGAAGAGGGCTTCAGGAGTAGCAAACACCAAAAAGAGACGGCRAACAGGTGACAGTGTCAGTTGTGCCAGCCACTCTTTAATGCAGTCACACACTGAGGGGACTGCAAGGGGTCTCTCCCAGGCAGGGCGTCTCTGGTGGCCTCACCTCTGAGCTCTCTGCAAGAGGCATGATCTAGCCTTTAACGAAAAACAAAAGTATCACACACTTGATGAATATTAGAGATGGGACAGCTAAACTCCAAGTCTTATTTTCGTGACTGAAAAACTAATGTTTATGCCTAGAATGAACAATGCAAAACATCTCCACTGATTTCAATAGCAATGTACATTCTAAAAAGCAGGGATATACATTTGAGACCAAAATCTTTAGCTGAGATTTGCCTTGCCTGACTTCTTACTGTCCCATATCAAGGTGACATGTTAGACGAGGGTCCACAGATGTGGAAGAACCCACATTTAGAAAAGTACTGGCATTTTCATGTCCCTTGTATTATGAAATGAAGCAAACATGTTCAGCTAAAAAAAGTGGAAAATTCTGCTCATGCACTTTCAGAGACAAAGAGAAAAAGGGCAGAAACACATATAATTCAACATTTCAACCTCCCTGAAAGTAAACTTTGCTTACTAGACTGCAAGGAATTTTTTTAATATCAAATATACATTTTCTCACTTCYGTAGACTTCAGTTCCCTACATTAGCACAGTTAGAAAGCTGCCTGATCTTGTAAAAGAAAAGCTTTTTAATCTTACTTGCTGTCATATTTTTGACCTGCATTCTACATAGACAAAACCTTAAAGGTTGTAAGTACTTGCTGCATCAGTCCCCTGCTGCACAGAGCACTGATGGGATACGTTCATGCTGAACTCACACAGCTAGGATTTCAATGGCCACCTTTCCTGTAAGCACAGACTTTGGTTTATTTTGTTATCTGGTTTATTATTTCAAATATAAAATCACCGAATGACTTCTCTCTCCCTGTTTGCTGCAAGTTGGCACTTTGTGCAGTCTGGACCCTAGGAGCACCTTATGTCACTTCTAAGTGACAGTTCTCTTCTGCACGAGCCAGATCTGCTCATATGGAGTCAAACTCGGCACTCTGAAGGCCAAATCACTGACCCTAAAGGTGACAGAATAAAATGGTGAAGAAAATAGTGAAGGGGGWGAAAAAGAACTGAAAGACTCATCCTGAAGGCAAACAGGATTTCTCTGGAGTTCATTTTTGCGTGCAAGGTGTTCCTGAGGAACAGCCTGTTGAGGAGAACGGTCAGTGGGTTTGTTCAGTGAACTGTACGCAGTGAGAGATGTAGAAACTCCTCTGACAGACACATTTGGTCTTATCTTAGAGCGCAGGATAAACATCTATCCCCAAATCATTTACTTAAACTCAGAGGAAACAAACAAAAAAAGAAAGATGAGGATACACCAGCCACAACTGATAAATGGAGTACTGTTGTTTAGACAGATATTTATGCTTCCATCATGAATAACTTTGGAAGATAAACCACTGGAAAAAACCAACACTGAAAAAAACCCACTCTGAACAGCAATATACAGTCTCTGGGGGCTGAGACTGCAACATTTACACACTTAAATAACTTTATGGATGCTGCCGGTTCCGGTTAACTCAAGAGGATTGTTCTCATGTTTGTGTAATGTTTGGCTTGCAATACGTCCCTACACGGACTGGTGCGCAGAGCTGAGCAGCAGCCAGCTACCTCAGAAGTTTATGCTCTTGTGTGAGGACTATAGGAGGAAACTGCAGGTAACGCTGTAAAAATCAGGATTCCTACCATGGGCTGAGAGGAGTACGTGAAATTTTGGCAACGTAACGGCTATTAGGACTATACTACTTGGGTCCAAACATCATAAAATGTCATTGTTTACATGTGTTTTCTTTCCCTGAGACATTTCAGATGAGTTGTTAGTGAGAKCTGACTTAAGTCAGCTCTGTTAAACCACAGTATTGCTGATATTTTAAGAGGTACAAAGGATAAAACCAAGAAGCAGCGTAAGCTGTTTATCATTTTTGTGCAAGCCCTCTTCCTTCCCCATCTAGATCACATGCGTGCCCAGAATCTGGCCTAATAAACACACGTATCTCTGAAGGCTGACTTGCTGAGGGCCTGTGATCTAACGCTTTGGTGGGGACTGTAAAATTAACCCTCTGGACAAGAGTATGATAAGCTGGTGTTATACCTGCTCCAGCACTGAAGCACATCATTGCACAAACGCACCCGGACTTCTGCCAGTCCCTGAGTGCCTTCTTAAACCTGAAGGGGTTTTCTCATTGCTTAAAATAATGTGAGGTTGTTTTTTTTTCCCTATCCCAGAGCAACTAACCCGAATCAGCTGTCCTTAGGCAGGAAATAATAAAGACGACAAGCTGCTTTTGCCATGAGATAGACTTGCCAAGATCAACCCCAAGCATACTGTCAAAATTACTGCCCAATCACATGGGGAACGAGCGTACCTTGCCTTCAGTGTGTTTTACAGGAGGGCAACCCATGCGCAGCAGTTGCCCCAAGCTACAGACACAGCTTTTTTAGCAGCCAAGCTGATCCCATGGTGTTCCTCATCAATGCCAAGCCTCCAGGCAACTGTGGAGCCTTTTCATTGGGAACTGAAATGATTAACGAAAATTGTAATTGCCAATCGCTGTTTGGTTAGATTTCAATGCCTATGGATCAATGAGTTATCTAATTAGAAATCTTAAGTTTGAAATATGTTTATAAAATTATACCCATTGCTCCTAAATTTACATGTCTCCAAGGAGGTGTATTTGAATTTCTGTAATGAGTTTCTCAGAATGTTTGCTTTAAAGTATTTCCTACACTYGGCTGTGATACAGTGTGTTTACACAAGGGTCCCAAAAAGATACTTTTCATTACTTCGACTATGAAAATATTAAGTTTAAAGTCAAAACCTACAGGTATTTTTCGAGCTACTTGTGCGTGTGGGTGCAAATGGTCATGTCAGTAACCATGCCCAGTGTTGGACCCAGAGTTCAGAAATAAACTGTATACTTTTGTTTCCTAATCAGGAAATACTCTGTAGTTTTAGCAATTGAAGGACTCTYTCAGATTTTTCTTCTAACAGCTGCAGCTTAATAACCAACTTCTACCTAAAGCCACCTTCTGCTGTGCATAAGAGGTCTAAAAGAGAGCTTTGCTCTTCTTGCAAACACCAATAAACTTACAAAAACATCTGGAGCTCTATTTGGCCGGACTGCATTACCCCTGAAGCTTTTTCTCTCCTCCCTTTATTATTAGCAAGGAACAAGTTAAAAAAAAAAAAAATCCAGCATTGACTCATTTATTCTTCAGGTCATATTGAATTTTTTTTTTTTTTAATAATACATTACATGTTTAAGTCTTACCAAATATTGTAGGAGTTTCTGCTGGSCTGTTTGTCTTAAGCACAGCCATCAGTTTATAGATTAAACTGTCCTTTTGTGCAAATTCCTTCTTGTTCTTTATAGACAGCAGAATAATTAAATGAATTTAATTATTTTTCCTAGAATAAATCAGTATATACAGAGATGATGAAAGATTTAATAAAGATATCTCCTCCATTAGGGACTAGTTCTGCATTCTCTACTACGAATAGCATTTACAAAAATAATGCTATTCCCACTCTAGTCAATGGAGTGCCTCACTCATGCTCACAAGGGTTTATAAAGTGTACATTGTTTGACCTCATCCTTGTTCATTAATGCCTATAAAGACTCCATTAGACTACTTAAGGAAAAAACACATTGAAAGAGAACACTAATAATTTTAGTAATATTGCACACAAACTAATAAAACTCTCTGGCAATGCTAGACCCCTCTGGATCATCATCTCAGTCTTGTTTTGTTAAATGTTATTATCTCTAACTGCAGTACCAAACCTAGAGCAGTGGAAATTTTTTGCAAATAATTAATGGTATAAATACAGTCTTTTTTCCCTGCTGGATAAATTACCTATGAACACATTGTGATTTTTACTATAAATTAAAAATARGCATGAAAATGCCACAGATGAATTATTTCAATTCACTGCACCCACGGTTATATTAGCTTAGTCCCATGCTGTAAGCTTATTTTCCTGACTTGGAAGAATCTTTATGCCACTGCTTATGAGCTCCTGACCAGATAAATAGGTGAATAGCTGCACTGGTCGGCTTTACCCTTATGAATGCTGTCAGAATTCCTCCTCTTTCCCTTTTACTTACTTTCTTTCTTAGTCTGCACCCAGGTCTCAATGGATGTTTTGCCTTTACTTCCATTTCCTTACTCTCTCCATCTCTTTGACGCTCCTTATTTCACCAGACCCTTCAGTCAAGACCCCGATCTGTGCTACAGGAGTCCCCCCACTGACCTATGTTCTAGTCTTCGGTGCTTATCTCAGGCTCCCTCCACTGACAGCAACAGACCCCTGCTTCTCCACAGGCAGGACGTGGCTCTTCTTCAACTCCTCCACTGGGCCAGATCACAGCAGCATGTCCTTGGATTACTAATATCAGTTCCCAGCAACTTGAGCAGGGTTGCTACACCAACAACATTTTATAATCGGCTCTCATATTTTCCACCCTGATCTGCAATCCAGATGACATTTTCTCAGTTAAATATTCCTCCCACAAAGGAAGGAAAGAACCCACAATCTTTCACCCCCTGAAAAGTCACTAATCTCATCCCCTTCTCCTGACCAAAATGCATTAGCTCTGGCACCACCACAGCACAGGAGACTCAGTGCATCTCAGCACAAGTGCTTCTTGCTCCCACTCTTCATTCCAAATTCTCTTCCCTACCCAGTGAAGATTCCTCATCTGACTGTAATTTCCCAAAGTAGTAACCGTTGAGGGACAGGTCATGGATCTCTACTGCAGCAGTGGAGCAAGAACCAAGATCCTCCTATAGACGCTCTGAAAGTCAGATGCCTTAGCAAAAGATCCGCCCAAGCTAGAAGCCCCCAGGACAGAAACACGCCATGGACAGTCAGGTTATCAGGCATTTAGCCTGCTGCAGCAACTGCTCTCAAACAGCACTTGAACAGAACAGAGGTGGTGGCTGTTTCCTACAGAACACCACTGGCGCAGCAGCTCATTCTGATGACTGTACTGTGAGCAGTCTCCTATGCAAATATTTAACGTTCCATGACAAATCACATCTGAAAAATGCTGGAGAACCTGACTAACAAGATTAATGGGGTCAGGGGAAATCCATCAACAAAAAACTGAAAGGAAGGGAAACTATAAAAGCAAAGCAAAATCTGCTATTGGTGGCAGTTCCTACAAAACTTTGATTTTCAGTTATGTCTAAAGAATATTGATGATTAGTGGTTTAGTTGGAAATTATTTAATGTAAACACTAAATTGAAGGGTTCAATCTTATTCAGCCTTTATACAATATTTTGAAACTAAGCTGCAATTTCTACCACATGAGGCATAAAATCAATTAAAGAATGTTCATGCTTCAGCAGACTTGTAACTACCCTGCTTAAAGTTCAGTCAGTTTGTGTTTTAAGACATTTTTGTTAATTTTCCAGTCTGAATCTGGTATTCATTAAAGATGTTTAAATGTGGTCTCTTTCCAAGACCATTTGGTCTTCCTGGTTCTTCCTGCTAACGGCATCTATGCTGGTCTGAATCTTACCCTTTTACAATCGTAACACACACATTTTATTAATATGGTTATTTCCAATAGCAAAACTATCGAGGCTCTGCCTATTTTGCGTTCAGTAATATTATGCCCTTCAACAGGTCAAGTGCTGCATAGGAAATGGACCATCTATATTGATAAGGTTTGGAACTGAAGGCTTGTGAAGAGGAAGCTGCTCTGACACGGATGCAGGATAGGAATGGGTAAAAGGGATTATCCTCCCCTTTGATAGTATCATGCAATGGAGAAATATGTGCCAGGCTGCCTGATGCTAGTGCAGGTGTAAGTCTTCTCCATTCCCTACCCTTTGCCACTCAGCAGCCCATCCCTGATAAACCAACAACTGCTTTAGGTGAGTTATCTTCACATAGGCAGAGTACTAAATCATGTATATACAAACGTGGGGCCTGAGCACACCTCCTGACTTCCTTGGGGAAGGTAGCCCATGTGTACATACGGATGTTGGGGAGTGATTCCTCCTGCAGAGGAGTGGGGACTGCTCAAAGATTAAATCAAGCCATCTTGAGGTTGAGGACTTTTTTTTAATTAGCTCTAGTGATGCTTCAGGATCTCACTTCTGAAGTCCATGCAGGGAATCGTGTCTACTGTTGTTATCATATGCTGAGTTTGGGACAGGTCAGAACAAGGGGTAGAAATAATTCCATTGAATCAAGCAAAAATATCTTTCAGATGCCCGTATAATTCCTCAGGAAGCAATCAAGACACTCATCCTGCCACAAAGCCTTCAGATAGATCTGGAATGCCCAAGTAAAGTGTGAAGGGTGGAGAAGACAAAGGATTCTGTGCTCAGGTGTTTGCTTTCTTAGACTGATTATCAAACAAAATCCAATTCGCATGACTGCCAATTTTCATTTCCCACAGAAGACACTGGCAGTAATAAGATAAAGTGTAGAGTGTCATTCTTTACAGCCTTGCATTCCTACCATGCTACCACTGATATACCCCAATGAAAAATAAGGTCAAAATGCCATGAAGGCTTAAGCTGCCGCTGTAAGGTGGTTGTAGGGGGAATACTTCTTTTGGCAGCCAAGCCAATTCATGCTGGCTTGACATGTTTGTGACGTTATGGCCTAAGGCTTTCATTTCAACTTCCAGATTCTTCAGACCTGAACCCGAACACAAACTGTTAACAATGTCCGAGTGGGTTCTCATTGTGGCCAGTGCAGCAGATGAACACATATGCTCTTCAGTGGGAAAACTSTTCTACCTGCACTCACAGTGAGCCTGGATTTGAATAAAAAACCCTTAAAAAGTTACAAGCGATATTAGGCCCATGCCTTGGTGATTTTTTTAAAATTTTGTATTAAAAAAAATCAATCAAATATCAGTTTAATAATATATCTATTCTATAGAGCAATACTTCAGACTGTTAGAAAGGACCATGCCAGAGACATGCACTGAAGCAATAGTGACAGTCCAGCAAAAGCAAGCTGATTTTTTCTGTTCATTAGGATACAGAGGTCAGCACTTGCAAAATATTTCTGTCACCACCTTTGTCTTCTGAATGTAAGAACAATAAACAATCCCACCCATGGCACCATTCTTCAGTGCCCTCCTCCTTGACATTCACACCCTGTTAAATGCATGATCTTGTTAAACACACACCTGCAGCAGCTCCAGATGCTTAAGGCCTGCAGCGCCTTTTTTAAAGATCTTCTCATGTCAAGCATAGGATATTTAGTTTTATTATTTGTGCATTATTCATAAAGCACAAAAATGAGTAACCCTGAGTTTTTCTGACGTACCGCAGTTAATCCCAAACTTAGGCTAATGCTTCTTTATTTGATTTTTTTAGAGGGGTACAAGAATGTATTATCTCAAACTAAAAATAAACAATAAAAGAAAAAAATCCATTGTTCTTTACAAGGGATAAGCTGGAAGGCATTACAAAGACTATTTCATTTATGACAGGTAATTGCTCTCATACAAAAGCACCCTTGTATTTGTTTCTTTTTTTTTTTTTTAACCACAGCAGAAAATATCAGGTTTAGTATCAGTTCCCCTTTGGGGTTTGCCACACATCTAGCGGCAAACTAGACCTTTATTCCACAGCATGCAACCCATCATTTCCTAGGAAATGGCAGGTACCAAGAAATACTAGGATGAGGTGATTTAAATGATAACAACTTGTCGTGGTTTAACCCTGGCCAGCACCTAAACACCACGCAGCCGCTCACTCACCCCCCACCTCCGGTAGGATCGGGGAAAGAATTGGGAGGGCACGAGTAGGAAAACTCCCGGGTTGAGATAAAAACAGTTTAATAATTGAAATAAAACAAAGTAGAACAGTAATAGTAACAGTGATAACAACAGCAACAGAATATACAAAGCAGGCGACGCACAATGCAACTGCTCACCACCCGCTGAACCGACGTGTAGAGCCCGTCCCGTGATGCCAGAGCCGCCCCCCCCTTAATTTTTATCCTGAGCATGACGTCACATGGTATGGAATACCCCATTGGCCAGCTGGGTCGACCACCCCCGCTATGCTCCCCCCGCCAGCTTCCCTGCACCTGGCAGGGCATGGGAGGCGGGAAAGTGCCCGGTGCAAGCACCACCCAGCAACACCCAAAACATCAATGGGCCATCAACGCTCCTATTATACCAAACGCAAAGCACAGCACACCCCCCCAGCTACTGGGAAGAAAGTTAACTCTGTCCCAGCCAGAACCAGGACACAACTTTATTGAACTTTCCATGCACATAGTAACAGATCTTACTCATAATCCTTCTCTAATTACTTTTGAAAGGTCCATTTGTGTGACCCACAGACTGACATGACGTCTGTTATGGCATGCATACATCACCCCTTCCATGTCTCTGATCTCCTGAAATTCAAGGTCTCTACCTGCAATTTGATATACTGTGTAAATTGCAAATCAGCTGATACTAGGACATTTTTTGTGAGTTTTTGACTGCATTACTTTCAATAACTGTAACACTACGGAACTGCTGGAGTTCTGTACCATGTAACACAAGCCTGGCTGTTTCCTACATGTAAGTTTTAATATGTTTTCTTTTTTACAAATGATAATGCTTGAAAAGTCATTTTAAAAATCTAAGATGTTGAGCATAAATGTGTATAGGGTATTTTTCCTTTTAAAAGAACTTGTGGGCTGTGTAAATAGAGGAAAAACTTTAAGGAATCATCTGCGATAAATATCTGACATAAAATTAATGACTTAATAACCAGGAAAAGAAGGTTATTTGCACAATTAAAGTTGTGCAAATGGCACAAGTTGATACAATGGCAGATAACAAGTCCGTTCTACAGATTGCAGACTTATCTGTAAACTGCACTATATGTTCAGTACAGCTAAATCCAAAATACAGGCACAAAGAATACTTTCAAAGTACAGGAAATTTCTAACTGACAACTGGGAATTCTGTTATAGTAGAAAAACTTTAAAAAGAGAAAAATCTGGTAAATTTGTGAAATTTATCAGTTTCCTAAATTCCTGCCTGATTCTTGAAATACTCTATTCTCCGCCAGAGTTTATGAATTATAAATAGCTGCAAAACAGTAATTATATTATAGTTAAATATTTATACTCTCACTATGTGTTTTTTAGTAGTTTTGTAGAAAAATCATTAAATCAGAATTAAAAAGTGCGTGGTACCAGCAGTGTACTGTTCAAATGCAACCATACTTGGTGACAAGGCTGTTATTCTTGCGTGGCTTGGATTCGGTGAAAATGAAGTGGGCAGAAAGTAAAAAAATAAAATTACTGAAGTATGAAGAGAGGAAGAAATGTAGATAAACCATCAGGGTAACAGATATAACAGGAAGGATGTGAAGGCATGAAAGGCAGTTTAAATTTTGAGCAGTATTACAGGGCAGTGTTTCCTGGACCCGTAAAAGTCCCAGTTCACCATGAAGAGTCTCTCACTGCCTCAATAGTAAATCAGAATAAATGAGACATAGGTCTACATTCCTGCTTGCTCCTGTTCCTTGTCTCCTAGATGCACACGTACAAGAACGGTGTTGCAAACATCAGTTTGCAAACAGGGCACAGAATCAGGGAACAGAAATTCTTGATTCTCAGCTCATCGGACATACCCATCCATCAGTCTTCTTCAGGACAGTGGGTGTCTGAAATGTGCCCCAATAATTTTTAGGGTGATTACAAGACAGAGAAGAAAAAGAGAAGAAAAGCAGGTGTGATAAGAGTGGACTGGGGCAGTCTTAGTCATTACTGTAGGTGGACTGAAAAGCAAGATATTGTCCTTTCAGAAACAGAATAACATTTTTTTAAATGCCAGTGAGTCTCACCTCTGTGCCTGGGAAGATCATGGAACAGATCYTCCTGGAAGCTATGCTAAGGCACATGGAGGACAGGGAGGTGATTTGAGACAGCCAGCATGGCTTCACCAAGGGCCAGTCCTGCCTGACCAACCTAGTGGCCTTCTATGATGGAGTGACTGTATCAATAGACGTGGGAAGGGCTACAGATGTCGTCTATCTGGACCTCTGTAAGGCCTTTGACATGGTCCCCCACAACACCCTTCTCTCTAAACTGGAGAGGTATGGATTTGATGGGTGGACTGTCCRGTGGRTGAGGAATYGGTTRGATGGTCGCATCCAKAGGGTAGTGGTCAACGGCTCAATGTCCAGATGGAGGTCGGTGACGAGTGGTGTCCCGCAGGGGTCYGTAYTGGGACCAGTACTGTTTAATATCTTCATCAACGACATAGACAGTGGGATCGAGTGCACCCTCAGCAAGTTTGCAGACGACACCAAGCTGAGTGGTGCAGTCGGCCCGCCTGAGGGACGGGATGCCATCCAGAGGGACCTGGACAAGCTCGAGAAGTGGGCCCATGTGAACCTCATGAAGTTCAACAAGGCCAAGTGCACGGTCCTGCACCTGGGTCGGGGCAAGCCCCAGTGTCAATACTGGCTGGGGGATGAAGGGATTGAGAGCAGCCCTGCTGAGAAGGACTTGGGGATACTGGTGGATGAAAAGCGTGGCCAGCAGGTCGAGGGAGGTGATTCTGCCCCTCTACTCTGCTCTGGTGAGACCCCACCTGGAGTACTGCGTCCAGCTCTGGAGCCCTCAGCACAGGAAAGACATGGACCTGTTGGAGTGGGTCCAGAGGAGGGCCACAAAAATGATCAGGGGGATGGAACACCTCTCCTATGAAGAAAG
>JAYKAV010002774.1:346892-482255 GCA_035582835.1 Phoebastria nigripes
CCATCCCTGGAAACATTCAAGGTCAGGTTGGACAGGACTCTGAGCAACCTGATCTAGTTGAAGATATCCCTGCCCATGGCAGGGGCGTTGGACTAGATGACCTTTAAAGGTCCCTTCTAACCCAAACTATTCTATGATTCTATGATTCTATAAAGAATCTGCTTATAAAGCCTTGCATGTTATGAAATTATCAGAACCGATCCCTGCACCTGCTGCCAAGTAGATCACTTTTAAATGTCCCACAGTGTGGGGATTACAGTTARTAAGTTGCAGGACAAACCCACATTTTTCAACCAAGGAACCTAACTGTTCAGACTGTCCATTGCCTTTAGAAGACTTCTATAGAGAATTGACCATTTCACAGCATCGTGAAGGCAAACACTGGAGTAATGTGTAGAACACAGTTGGTATACTCTACATTCATATTGGAGTACCGTATATGATATCAATAATATCTGTAGGGTCATATGAGAAGCAGGTCAAGTTAATGAAGCTATTGAATAGGAAAAAATAGAAGCTCTAGGCAGGCAATATGATAAAATTCAGTATATGCCATGAGGAAACAAGCAGAGAACAGAACAGTGAGCAAAAGTAATGAGGTGAAGAATAGCTATGCCTGCTCTTCACCATTTGGATTACAACATCACCCCTTAGGACAGGGTTCCAGTTGTACAGTGGGCTGCACAAACTGGTTATTTTAGGCTGCAACTCCACAAATAATGTTGCTTGAATAAGCCAGTACTGTTGTACATTTTTATTGTAGTTGGCAAAAACGTATGCTGAACAACAGCATGAAATCCTTTTCAGAAAGAAGAGCTGGAATCCTCATCAGCACAGTATCTACATTGTGTGACAAGAAAAAGGTTAACATATGAACATCCATTTCTTGGTCATCTATAAAGCATGGCTTGATGATTACTGCAGCAGTGTCAAAAGATGGGAAGATATTGTACACTCAAGGCTCAAGGAACAACTATGAGGTATATTTGAGCAAAACCAAGACAACAAAGAGTGAGCAAGATGCTAACATATCCCAATAAAGAGAAAAGTATTTCATGCGGAACGGTTAGTCAGAGTGGATGCCTCTGGATATTGTCTGCAGAAGTTAATTTTTCTGGAAAGCACACTCAGATATTCTGCAAATCCCAAAACACAAGCAAACTAATTTACATATGGTATGAGGTTTGGCACCAGGGAAAGAAAAACTTTACAGTTTATGGAACAGTCTGACAGTTTCTAGGCAGAAAATAATGGGTTTGGAGAATTTTAAATGCTGTGGCAACCGCAGGTCAATGTCCTTCCCACCACTTCTGCCTGGTAACAAGATATCTCAGAAACAAATTGATGCCACTAATGTAACAATCCTCTTGAAAACAGTCTGACTCCAAAATAAAAAGTTGCCCATCTTGTTTAAGCACTAGAAAAAAAGGGTTTTAACTTGTCAAAAAAGCCTAACCTTAGGACAAGACTTTCTTCCTTAAGCACAAGTCTGACCGAAACAATCCGTTTCAAAGCTATGTATGGCCAGCAGCGCGGTTGTGGTACCTTCCTGTGGATTGGGACTCATGAGTCCAGCTCTTTCTCTGGACTCCTGCCTGAGTCTGCTTCTGTTGTGAGTGCTTTGCTAGTCATCAGCATGGATAACCAAAACCAACTGTATGCCAATATGAGCCAGAGCACACCATTTATGTGCCATGACTACAACGTTGATATGCCATAGTAATGCTTTCCTGATGAGCTATAAACACTTGGGATTGATCTTGAATAGAACTGGAAAGAGTTCAGAAGTCCTGCTTACTTGCTAAAGCAGGGATGGCTTTCTTGGGAAAAATGCAGGTGCAAGTGGTATAATAAAACTGGAGGTAAATGGATGATTTACAAGTTTCTCAGACTAATAAAATAGCTCTCCTGTAATTATACCTAACGTAAAAACCTCGAGACTGTTACGCATGCGTTTTGCAAGGCAGAATAGCAAACGTGACAGAGCTGGGCCCTGCGTAACAGGCTTTGCATAACAACTCATGAAATCACCACTGCTCAATTTTTAGTCAATTTTGCGACATACCATGTGTTTTTCCAAACTGCTGTATCGTGCAAGCAGAACATGCAGCTCATGGTTTGCTGGCTCTGGGAGCTGAACTAACCCCAAATTTGATAGAGAGTCATGAGTAGGAAACGATTTAGTTGTTCTCTGGGGTGAAGAATGGAAAGAAAAAGGCATGTGTTGATTAATACATTGCAGTGCTGATCCACCCTTTAATTCGGGGAGTGGAGTCAAACAATTCCTCTGCCTCACTTCATATGGAAAACTGAATTTGTCTTTGGACTATTACTGTAAAGCAAGGGATACTCCCACAGCATCTGAAACAAAGACTAGTAATGTTGGAGGAAAGACATTCCCTGATTTCCACTGACATTGGGTGAGGCTCAAACTTTATACACTTTTGGAGTGAGCTAACTGAATAAATGAGGCAAACTGTATCGGCCATTATTAAGGATTAGTATTTAGAGGCAACAAGAGTATCAGAGAGAGTTAATGTCGCTAGAAATTTTTACAAATGCAGAAATTCAGTCCCAATATTAAAAAATTATCAAAATTCTGTACTTCTCTGTAAAAACATTCACAACCTTTTGAACAATAATGAGCAGAAACCCTTTTTATTTGATAAAATTTATATATACAAATCTATCTTCTACTTGCTTGCCTAATTCACATTTGCCTGCATTCCTTGTTTGTTAGATCCATTTTAACAAGTTAGGTAGAAAGAAAAGACTTCAGAATATCTTGGGTACCACAGCTGAAAACCGCTTCTGAAATGAAGTAAATCTGTGTCTCTTTAGTGAAATGAATAGACCCCTTCAGTCTGAACCAGCTGAGAACCAACCCCTTTTGGGCTGTTTTCTGGAAATACTTTAATAGAATTCATTCCCACAGTAAATACAAATGTTATTGTCCTGGGCTGCTGTTGGGACAAGACTAACATACACTGTCTTTGAATTTAAAACTCTCTGGTCATTTTGCTGTCTGCATTTCTGGCAGACACAATATGCATTTTTTTCCAGCAAAATTACTATCTTTCTATGCTTTGCCAATTTTCTCCCTTACGTTTKTTTTTTTTTTTTTTTTTGGGGGGGGGGGTAATTTTCCCTTTCCTTTCCGTGGCTGTCAAATTAAGGCACGCAAGTCAGGCAGTACGAGGAGAGGTAGCTGCTGGCCCTTGCAGCTGATGCCAGCCACACGGATCAGCCCTGGGGGATGCTGCATGCACGGGGGTGTGCGGAGGCCACGGCATTCTTCGCATTTTCCGAGGGAGCACGGCACCCTGGCGCAGGCTGTGCCCGTGCTGGGGATCACTGCGACACCAAAGGTCTCCAGCATCGCACTTACTGCAAAGTGCTGCTTCTGTGCCATCTCACGCGTTTCCCTCCCAGGAGAGGGAAAGGAACAGGTAAAGTTTTTGGTGCTTCTCTGAAAACTAGCCTGTGCTGACGCTATGAGAGCAGGAGCACAGCAACGCCGTTTCATGAGGAAGCCCCACCTGGCACACACCGCCAGCACAGACAAGCAGATCACGTATTTTCCACGGGAGAATCATCAGAAGTTGTAGGTAGGCTGTGCTGCAAGCACCCTGCCTGCCAGCCCCCCGGCACCCGGCCCGGTCACTGCCCGGGGCGCGGCGCCAGCAGGTGCCCTCCCCACCCGCGACACCGGCTCCACGAGGAACTTCCCCAGGCTGTAGCCCCCGCCGACCCACACCCGCCCCGGGGGGTGAACCCGCGCTCCCGCCGCTGTCCCGGGGGGGACCCTCCCCGCGCCAGCCCCCTACTCACCGGTCTCCCCATCGTCATCATCTTCCTCCTCTCCCTCCTCCTCCTCCTCCCCCTCCAGATCCAGCAGCACATCTTGGTTCTCCGCGTTCATCTTCCCGAAGTTGCGGCCCCCCGCGCCCGCTCTCCCGCCGCCGGGGAGGCGAGCCCGCCCCGGGCCCTCCCTGCCCCGGAGGCGGAGCGGCGGCGGCGGGCTGCGGGGCGGGGGGCGGGCGGGGCGGCCGCCGGCACCTTCCCGGCAGGCGAGTCCGCCCCTGCCCTGGCGGGCTGGGCGGCCGGCTGTCGCCGACAGCCCGTCCTGTTGCTGTCAGCCTTGCACAGCTCCCGCCTGAAACCGCTGAACTTCAGGAAAGGTGAACTCTAGGTGGGATTCAGGACTAGAGGCAACGCGTTTCCCTAGTCCTCACGTCGTTATCGCCTTCCGGCGTGCAGTGTGCTGGAGCTGTCGGAACGGGGAGAAGGCACTTACTGATCTTTGGGCAGGGAGAGGCAGAGACCGTCATCAAAATCGTGCTCTGTAAGCAGGCACGTTTACACACTTCATTAGTAGCATCCTGAATGGTTAAAAAGGGGAAGTTGGAAAAACATTGTATTTATCATTGTGCGTTTTGTTCCGGTTTTTGCAGTTGACCGTATCATAGAATTTATATATGTGATCATCTTATAAGCTGATCAAACGCCATCTTAAAATAATTAGGGAACAGTTTTTCTTAACRGGATCCAGGGTGAAGATTTTACAAAGATTTCTCTGGTTTCATCCATATGTTTACCTTTTGAAAACTGGGTCAGAAGTAAAACGCCTGGGTCTTTTTAAAATAYGTCAAATTATGCACCCAAGCATTGAGGAACTCACCATTGCTAAATACTTCAGAAAATGTGAAGCCCACATATGTAAAAAACCCCAAACCAGTAAGTATTGGCAAAGTTATTTGGAGAAGGTAGCAGAAGTTGGAGGGGGAAGGCTCAAGGACTGAATAAACAGCCCATCTTTGGAGCTCTACTGATGTATTCAACTCAGTTGTGAGAGGTTGTCCTCATCTCCATCTTAGTCTGCAGATACAAACTAGGAGAATTTTGCACACAGGGAATGCAGAATTGTCACTATGCAGAAATGACGAGGGGGCAGAAGTACTGATAAAAAGGGATTTGAGTGCTAAGCAATATACCAATCTACTCACATGTATTGGTTCCAGGGGGAAAGTAGAAGGTTCCTCAAACAGAAAGACATCTGGAGGGATGCCCAGAGAGGAATTGGACTGAGCTTGAATAGTGGGAAGAAATGGAAATAAGGCCAGAAAAATGAATTGAAGAAATGGGGGAGTCCTGTTTGGGGAAAGGAGAAAAGAGCAAGATAACCTTTTTTTTTTTTCTGTGTAAAGAAATAAATATCCTCTAAGCAATCTATTTTCAATCTCTAGTCTATTGCTGATACCAAAATGGCCCACAGGACCCAGGATGTCTAAAGTGTACAAACAAGAATCTGGACGAAAAGCCATTTGTCAGATAAGCTTGTCACTTGCCAATACGGTTATCTGTCATCAAGCAGCTGGGGCTTRGAGTCACAGCAGGGCCTGGCATTACAGCCAGTCTAAGTGCAAGCACTTTCAGACAAAAATGAGTTGAGAAATTTAATTGGGAAGTTTTGGAGCAAAGACCCCCTCACATTGATTGCTTGAAGAGAGGAGTGGTCTGCACAGGCATGAGTGAAATCATCAGAACAGAAACTACCTCTCTCAACTTTATTGATGCCAGCACCGGTATTAGCAAATGAGCGTTAYCTGCACCATCTGACACTGAGCATTTTTCTCACTCCATTAGATAAAGAAAGCCTCACAGATCTGAACCGGAGAAGGAGGGCAATACGATGGGGGGATACTCAGTAGGGGGTAATGATGCATAGTAAGACATGCTTTTTCTTGTGTCCCAAGTTAGAAATCTGGTGTGCTGCCCTGAGACACAGCCAGTCTGCCTCTGACCATCTCAGCATGTGCCTTACTCACTGTCACAACCACTTGTCAGGTTTCGCACTTAGTGAGGTCACAAGGAGAGAGTGAATTACGCCGCTCCTCGCCAGCAGCATTTACTCCAGGCTGACTCAGCCGCAGACACCGCGTGGTTTTGATGTGTCCAGCAAACAGTTGCAGTGACATCTTTATGTACCTGTATTGTGTAATATTCAGCTGCCCTCCTTCTTTGTGGGTCCTCCCCAAAATGTGGTCCTGCTGGTGAGATCTTATTTTGTAAATGATGGGAAGAGAGCAGGGATTGTTACAGACAAGGTACAGCTTGGCTTAGGACTGTGATGTGAGATTTGTGCACTCTCGGATACACACCAGGGACATCATTGTTACCTTGGTTACGTACATCCCATTTTCACATTTCATGAATGAAAATGTAATCAAAAAGCTGCAAAGTGCAAAAAAAAATGTGTACAAAAGAGGAGCATTTCAAAACCAGGCTATACACAAAATGTGGTTTTTTAACTTGATCCTACTAAAAATACAGGTAGAGGATCTACCTCGTCAGTCCTGCTCTCACTGTAAGATTTCTCCCAGCAATTACAGAACATGAAGATTTTGTAGGCTTCATTCAGCCTTCAATACCTGAATGTTCAATTTCATAGATTACTTCAGAGCCGAGTTTTGCAGTTATCTGAAAAGGCAATGGGAGTACTGTGTCTAAAATTCCCATAAAACTTTTTGAAAATGCATAGCTATTTGTTTTTTAACTTTATACCTGATGCCAATATTTCCATGTGTACTTTTGGTAAAGCACCAAAGCTTCAGAAGCTCGGTTTTGTTACTCCTGAAAAACAGAGATTAAAAAAAATTTAGCAAATGAAGAGAAAAATGCAACAGCACCACCCTGCTGCCATCTCTTTGTCAGACAGATAATAACAGAAGATCCGCTCAAAGAATTGCAGTTGTGTAACCTCTAGCCAACAAATAGAGTTTTTCAAAAGTCATCTGAAATGAAAAAGTTAGGCTAAAACAAACTCTTTCCCCCCCCCAGTTCAAGCATGGCTGTTTTCAATTTTATCGAAGAAGAAATAAAAATATTTTAACATTCCTGGTAGTGAGAAACTAAAGCAGAAGTCCATGGAGCCAGTGGAAAAATTGCTTCCACAAGTAAGGGTTTCATAGCAACCATAACAACATAGGTCAGGAGGAGACTAAAAGAGATTGTTTAGTCCAGTGGTGACAAAACTTTGGCACAGGCACCACATCTCTAACTGCCGTGGATCTAGGCTGGCACCAGGGTCTCTGAGTCACAGGGCCTTCGGCAATATATCTGGCGCTGAGCATCAGAAATGCGCTGTCGATCGCTGGTCTGGTCCAGCTCCCAGCAGTAAGACAGGTTTGAACGTATCCAGACATTGGTGACAAATATTTGCCGGTCATGTGCTTCACAGTCTCTGGTGAGGAGTCCGTGAGGTGACCAGGTAAGCTCTTGCCAGGGTTTCACTCCTGTCGATACTCAGCCAAAATCGTTTTGCAGCAATCAAAGCCATTTTCTTCTTGTCCTTCTCCCAGCATCCGTGAGAACAGCTGGTTGTTGTCCTCTTAATAATAACATATTACATATGGAAAACTATCACCTTAATTGCTCTGAAGCTTTTCTCATCCAGACTACACAAACCCAGGTCTTTCAGCCTTCCAGCATGTTTCACTGTCTGTGCTCTCCTCTCTGCTAAGAAGTTAGTGTAAAAAACTCACTGTGAGACTCCATGGAAGGAGAAGGTGATATTATTTTACAAAATCTCTAAGTACATGGGCTTTACCCACTCACAGTCATTTTCTCAATGATTTAATTCACTTACATGCTCACACCCACATATGTAAAAGAACCAAGATGTAAGTGTTCAGGTGGTCTGGCCAGGGTCACTTGTGTCCAACACAGAGAACAAGGGGGCCTGGGAGTCTATCCTTGGAGATATTCAAAAGCCGCCTGGACACAGTCCTGGGCAGCCAGCTCTAGGTGGCCCTGCTTGAGCAGGGGGGTTGGACCAGATGACCTCCAGAGGTCCCTTCCAACCTCAACCATCCTGTGATTCTGTGAAGGGACACCAGGTATTAGGTCCTCATCACATCTGTTAAGCAATGACAAACTAATTTTTTGACGGGTCTTTTATACTCAAGAGCCAAAAATCACTATGGCATGATTCTTTTGCATCAGAATTTTGCTTACTTCCACCTCCATAAATTTTAGGCAAGTCTGCTCCAAGTTCCTTAAGGCCATAGTATGTATTCTAGTATGTATTCTAGAAAAGGAATGGCATATGTGATGGGCTGTTACCTTCTTCCCATCTTCCTCTTGTTAGAGGGTAGGATCTTCTGCTGACAGGCGATCTATGGCCTGGTTTTACTGGAGTGCAGGCCTCCTGGGCTTAACACAGGCAACAGTCCTCGATCTTACTGTTGTGGACTATGTCCTTGTTTATGAATATAGTCCATTTTTACATTTTTCTCGTGCTTATGCAACTATATCCACTCATACTTCATTTCTGCCATCTTAATATTTCCATTACAAGTCAGTACCTCTGTACACCTTCTTTCATTGCCTAACCCTTTTTTTTAAGGTACAGCGCCCAACAACAAATACTGTATTCCAGGTAAGAACTCACCCACAGTGAATGCGATTGCTGTACCATTTTGAATGTGATGTTCTTTCTAACATATCCCAGAGCGACAATTACTTTTTTTTTGCAGCAGTTGTCAACTCATATTTCTGTTGCATTCTGCAATAAGTCTTAGATTAATTTCTGCAGTTGAGTTCTTTGTCAGGCTATTTCCCATTTTGTATTTCTGTAGTTGATTTTCTGCTCCTAAGTGGACATTTTTGCCCTTGTTTCCATTATGTTTCCTCATTTGACCAACTCTTTCTCATTTGTCAAGACAATTTTGAATTCAAATGCTGTCTTTCACAGTGCTCGTGAACTGCTGGGGGACAAAATACTGCTTAAACCATAGTCCTAGCAGAATAAAGACCATGAGCATCAAGAAAGCAGACAGTCAGCAAGTGTGGAGATCTGGTAGGTCAAGTGTGCTTAAAAAAAAAAAAAACTTGGAGGGAAAGTTTTGTGGGAAAGCTATCAATTATTCMAAGATACTCTATTAAGGCCCCTACAGCGAATTATATCAGTGCAGACAAAATTTGGGAAGAATAGCAGGAGACAAGTATCACTGTGTGAGGAATTCTTTAAGGATATGAAGGTCAAAGTGGTCCATCACTGTGGGATTCATTGCAGAATGGAGAACACAGCCGTCTTTCTGTTCTGCATTCTTAGGTGGAATGAAAGAAGTAATTATCCCAAAGACCAAACAAAGTCTATTATTTCACATTTCATAAAACATTAGACTTTTTAGTAACTGCTGGGATATTGTGCCTTTGTGTTTGAAAGCAGGTGAATTTTAAAGCATTACTGAAAGAGTTTGAAACTCAGTAACAGAAAAGAGACTGTTTGAAATACTATATTAGATAGCCTGCAAAGCCCCTGTTCTAATGGAGAAATAAAATCAGAGAGAAAATAAAAACAAATAAAATGGTCATTCATGACAAGAAATTCCCTTAAGTGCACCAAATTATTTAGAATGCACCAAATTATTAGAAATTTGCTGCATTAAAAGTCAGTGAAAGAAAATGGAGGAGAATGTACTTCCAGTTCACCAAACCATATATTTTTCCTGGTACTGTTAAATGAGTGCTTACAATCTGTTCAAGACTAGAGAAAACGGTGAAGAGTTTGGAGTTCATTTTGTTTCACCAGGCTCTTGTGTTTATTTCAGTATGATTCACAGATAGGGAGAGCAGTGAAGCATTAAGGGAAATTAAAATTACCCAAACCCTGTACAGCCCTAGTATTTTTCTTTTACTTTGGTCATGTTTCCAATTGTATGTAATCCTCCCAGACTTCTTAATTCGCACTCTTGCATGCAACCTCCAGTCTGAGAYGACAACTTCAGTCTCTTTTGCCCTCTATTGAAGTGAATTGGTAATAACAATTGCCAATAAAATGTGAGCTACAATATATAAAAGAGGATATAAATAATTGATCTCAGACCAGTGGCGTGTGTAATTACTTTATGTAGAAGCCTCATAAGTGCTGCCAAGTCTTCTGCTGGCTCCTACCTATGTGTTCATTTTACCTTCTTTCACTAGCTGTCCTTAGTACGGGATGTAGACATGGTAATTATATGGCAAACTTTTTGTCTAGTATTTTTAATGTGTTTAATACAAAGCTTTTAATTCTTAGGAAAGGTCTATACATGGCCAATGTACATCTTAGAATAATAGTCTCAGAGTTCAAATAGTTTTATTTTCCTAACACAAATGTTTGAACTCAAATAGTTCAGAATATTTAAATTTCAGGGAGTTAATGGGGTTATTTCACCAGCTGAATTACGAACAATCACATACAATCGTTTCATTTGCAACGTGCTATACTAGTTTTACGATATTTTAATTCTACTTACAAAAAAACAATTTAGTCCCATATCTGTCCGGATATCCCTAAGTCACAGGAAATGACTGTAGCACATCTTACTCATTCTTCAAGAGAGAGCATGTTCTCAGCTATCCTGCCTTACCCTGCAAGTGCACAGTAAACTACAAACATGACTATAGGTAGGTGGTATGGAAGGCAAAGTCACCCACATGGGTTAGTTAGTTCAGGTATGGTACATTACTAACACGACTAGTCCTTTCAAAGCCAGTACTAGTACCTCTGCGGGTTGCTGCCCTCAGCATGGGGATATACCAAGCTGCTCAGCATTAGCTGCGGTATCTGGGCATCATGTTCAACTGATGGAGAAGGTATGTCCCACACTTGTGAGACTGCAAACAGATTTTGTCTTAGTGCTCTGAGAAGATGCAAAGAGCTACATTTAGAACTGACCTGAACCCCATGGAAATTGTTAACCTAATTTGAGTAGTGTAGCGCAGCATTACCGTGTCCAAGTGCAGGTGCAGTCTGGATGGAAAGTATTGGAGAGGAGTAGACACAACCACGTCGTATGACTGAGTGTTTAGACTACACTGGGCAGTGCTATCAGTGGGATATATATTCTCGGAGTAAAAACCTGAACTTACCTTGTGACAAATATGCATATGGGAGTTTATCGATGATAAGGTCAGAAAGGGTTGTCTTGGCACAGTCAGACTAACTCATGCGGGTTACATCCCCTCCCCTCATCATCACCATCTCCCCTTACTGCGGTGGCCGATGAATCCCACACTGCAGCTAGTGTTCATTTGCGCTGTACTTCCAGGGGGATAAGCAAGTGCTCCCTCCGCATGCTTTCAGAAAGGCTTTGTGTTTGTGGTAAGCAAAGTGGTTTCAGTGACTGCTGTTGTACATCTCCCCCACCACTTGCAAGCACAGATTTTCCATTAAAAGTTGAAGAGAGGGGAAAAAAGAGGAATTCTGAAATCAACCCCACAATTAGATAAGTGAAGACTTAATGTCAAAATACTTCTCAGCACTTTTAAGGATAATTTGGTTCTATCCTGTGGCCATGAAACAATCTTAAAATAACTTGTCAGTAACTGTATCCTGCAGGGATAGAATAGGACCTTCTGGCTTTAATGAAAAACCTGGCAATCAAGCTTCATAAGGCTTTACTTATAGCTGAAAGCATGAATATAAACGCACAAGAAAACACTTAGCAACAGTTTGATTCACGTTTGCGATTTTGATACTCATCAGTTCCTCCCGACAGGTAGAGGGAAGCTTCAAACTCCTTTGGCTCCTTCTCTTCCAGCAGAAAGGAAATGGCTTTCTGCTATTTCCGGATCAGACTTTTTATATTGGGATGGGTAGCTCTCCTGCTGGGGCTGGTCTTAATTTGCAACAGTCCCTCATCTAATCTTCAGTAACATCCCTGTTGCTGGGTTGTTCCGCTGTTAGATGCTATGTCTGTACTTGCTTGTGGTCGTGTAACTGGTGTACATCAGCAGATTCCACAATTCATGATGTGAGAGCGTTCTGTGACAGGCTTTAACGCTTGCGTAGGAGTTGGAGGAGCACATATGTCTGTGTGTATCAACTCCTCTTCCTCTCTGCTGCAAAAGGAAATGGTCTTGTCACCAGTCCTTCCTCCTCCTCCGCTCCGTTGTGCCACGTTGCACCTCACTGTATTTCAACTTTACTCCAAGAAGGAATTATGCTGACAGGAAGAAAAGGAGAGTCCCGGTCCTCCTGAGAGATGTGGAAGGAGGGGTTCTGCTGCATGCTGGTTTGGAGCCCCAGGAGGAATACTGATGTGCTCTGCAAAGTCTCCTTATTGCACTTGAAAGAGAAATTGCTCCTCTTTCACATATCTTCCATGCCTTGCAAAATGCAAGATAGAAAACCACTCTTATTTACTACTATGAAGCATTAAAAATACATGCATGTCTACAGAGTGTGAGAATTTCCTAACCTCAAGGTATGAGTCGGTTTTAAGCAGCTTCTTTTTTCTCTCCCTGTGTCATTTTGCTCTTTTATTTTCTATCGAAAGCAAGCTTATATGAGCCTTAAGATGTTAGTTGGATAAGACTGATATCATTCACCAGATAGAAGCAGGAAAGGAAACAGATAGATGTGTGAGGAAGCTGGGACCACAGACTGAGTTACCCATCCTTTGCCGTGTGTTTGACACCTACAGTGATTTTAAAGTGAGGAGTTTGCTCTGTTTGTCTCTGTGGCTTCAGCTTCCTCAGTGCAGGCTGCTGCATCGCCAGGAATGTGGATGCTTTCTGCTGCCCGGGATCCTGTTTTGTTACCGCTTCCTCCTTCGGCCACTTGCCAGAAAATCACCTTGGAAACCCAGGCACCAGTTTCCATGGTCACTTGGAGGAGCATATGTTTCCTTCCATTGCGTTGGGTATTAGGGGGAGGAAACCCACAAGCTTTTTTTGCCAGAGTAAGTTCAGTGGGATTGGACTCAAAGAGCTGCATCCCGACCTTATTTCCTCCATCAAATCCCCAGTGAAACCACCGGAGCTGCAGAGTGTAAACAAGGGCAGAATGTGGCTTTACGTGAACGTGCTCACAACTGAGCTGTGAAATGACATCTTACAAACAACTTGCCTCTGACTTATAACCAACCCAGAGAAACTCAAGAGTGAGATAAACAGGAATAAAACAGAACCTTGTTCTCCCCCAAATGCAGGCACATATAATTCCACAAACGAGAAATAAAAGCCTTTGAAAGCACCCACCTGATGGTTGAGGTGAAAACCAGCAGTAGCTGGTCAAACTAAAGGTATGACTGTGCCAGTATCCTGTACTCAGAAATGGCCTGGGGCTGGTTGCGGAAAGAAGTGCAAGAAATAGCACGAGCGTTTTTCCTGACTCCCAGGTTCCTGAAATCAGGTAGTTGGGTTCAAGCACTGTAGGATAAAAGGCTAACCATGCAGATGAGGAACTTGTTGGCTTCCTCTGGGGAAAACCAGAAATGTTCCTCAGGCTGGTGTGTGAAGACCTGAAGCTCCTCTCCATTGTGACCACATAGGCTGCAGCAGAAACATCCCCATGTCAGGTATTATATTCAGGCCAGGGGAAATACAGCAAATACATAATGCTCTTCTGTGGCTTGAACTTTTCCAGGTAAAGGTTGTCTCTGTTCCCCTTCCATCTCAAAGCTATTTTCCTTCTGAAAGGTGCCATACCCATCTGTTCCTTACAGAAACAAGGTGCCTAACCACAGGATCCAGGATGCTGATGAACTGGTAGATCCCAAAGTGATCAAGGCCATACTATGATCCTGCAGAGTACCCGAAGATCTCTTTAACACTTTGCAGCAGTTTTCCAGATCTGCAATTCGAAGCCATGGTGATTGCTTTGTGAACAGTAACTCTGCTTGTTGCAATTGGAAATTAATGTTTCAAGGCAAGAAATCTTCCTCCCCTTTTACAGATGTGACCATTCTCAAACATGGGTCCGAGACACCAAATCACTACAGCTCCTGCTTCTTCATTCTTACTTTTCCTAACCTTCCATTCTGAAGGAAAATTATTAGGGAAACAGTAAATCCAAAGTCAAATACCACAAGAATATTTTCTGTTAAATTCGATGTTTCAGTATGGGGATGTGAGTGGAGGCACATCACTGCCAATGCACATAAGGGTGTGAACAGATTTGAGCTTATTTTGCCCAAGCTATGAGCTGGCTAGATGCCAGCCAGCCAGTCCAGAAGCTACATAAACATGGTAGCATGCCTGATGTGTTGCTATCTCTCTCTAAGCCAATATGCCCTTGCAACCCAAAATAGCCCTGCATATTATTTTCCACATTATACTGAAGTATGCAGAAATGAAATTATACGATTGCTGTGGCCCTTTCAAAACCAGTTTAAAGAGAATCAGTTCAGTAAATTCAGGTTTGGGGCACACTCCGTCCGCGCTGGATAGCCCATTAAATCACGCTAACTCTCACAGCAACACATTCGTGGAAGCTACTGTAGAACGATCCGTCGGTTCCCCATTATGTGATACCCCTCAGAACACCCAGGATGCTTTTACTGTATTTGTATTGGCATCAGCAACTTTGAGTCCCGTGAAAGCAGCTGATGGTTTTCAGTAACCACAGCTCAAGTGAAGAGTTCATCTCTTCATTGATCAATTTTGTGCGTAGCCGGCAGAGTCGTGGATGGAGTTACAGCCTTTTACTGCTAACAAGCAAGAAGAAAATCAACTCTGCTTGTATTAACTTTCAAGGTCACTTCAGAAACATCTATCTGCACCTTCACTACCTACTTATTTGCAATTTCACCACCATATTTTTGTATTGCATCAATTATGAAGTTCAGTTTCTAAACAGATACAGCCAATTCTGTGGAAATACTGCAGCACACCCTTCATYTTACCATGGGTAGGGTGAAATGAGAATTGGACCCTTCCCTCCACCTCAAGACCCCCCAGGAGGTTGTGTGCACTTTTAGTGATTTTTTTGTTGGCCATACACTTCAGTTGCCCTGTACATGAACTGTTCCAGCAAAGTCTAATATTAGGTCTGGCTCACTAACCTTTATTTACTTCTTCGCTAGGAGATTACCTTCTTTCTAATTATCCATGCCTAAACTGCAAACATCAGTTTCTCTTAACTTCCCTCCCTTAACTGGGCAAGACTAATATTAATTCTGTTAAAGTTAATTTCTGCTAAAATTGTTTTCAATAATCCATTATTTTCTGGTGCAGTTATTTAAGCAGGAGCAACTTGGCTTGGCTGTTAGGAATGTGGCATGTCAAACTACTCTATTTGTCACTCTTTCTAAAATGACATTAAAAATAATTAAACAACATGAAATGGCTGCGATATTAATTGAGAAGAATTTAGGAAATGCCAAAATGCTGGCTGTCTGCACATCCTTAGTGGGTTTACCCAGTGTATGTACTTTAGTTTACACTCCATGAACCAGCACCATGTTACTTTTTTCCCATAAGTCTTACGGGAAAAAAATAACAACAACAACAACAACGTAATTACACGTTATTATCATGTGGACAAAAAGGTCAGGAATGGAGCCTTAGCTAGCTAAAATAAGATAATATTAGAGCCCTGCCATGGGAAGCCTTATGAATAAGTGCTTGTGACAGAGTCACTTTAGAGAAGGAGTGCCAGAGCAGAGCCCTTTGGAAAATCAGTTGAACACAGCCCTGCACACGGACCATGGTAGATGCAGGATAGCGTGGCTAAAGCAAAACACTGAAYGGTTTCTTCTCCGAGTGGGTCCCACATTCTGCCCAATGGGTGAAGCAAGAGTCCTGTGGTGAAAATAGTATTTTATAAGGTAACTGCAGTTAGTGTCAAAAAGTAAGTTGCAAAACCTTTTCTACCTTGGAGATCCCTGACCTTACAACTTCCAAGTCTTTTCAACAGCAGTCCATGTGTAATACAAACCAGTTTATATCGTCCATACAGCATTTACATAATTTACAACAGAGAAGGAAACTTCTATAAAATAATTTCCCCGATCKTTTCTGTGAGTGGTGGATCTCAGCCACTGAAATGCCACAGAATATATTGTATCCAGCTTTATTCTCAGTCAATGAATATAAATGTCTTGCTCCATGCTGGATGCGGTTGCATCTGCAAGGTGATTTTTCTGCTTCCAAATGTGACCAGCAGCTCTTGAGAAGTCTCATCGAACAACGTACACATACTGCGGCTATCTGCGGATGCAGCGCTGTTAAGTTCCCTTGCGTTTGCCAATGCATGTTTACGTTTTGATGGTGGGTAAGACCTTTTTAACACAAGGTGACACATTAGAGAAGGAGGATGTGGCATTTTAGCCAGGCACACGGACCAGCAGTGGGCTGCCTTGGCAGTGACCTACGCTTTGCGTTTGCAGCAAGAAGCTCCTGCTGAACTCCCACACAGTCTCCAGTCCATCTCAGCACAGATAAAATGGATTTTGATTCATTTTTTGGGCTTGGTTTAAGACRCAGAAGGTTGTACAAGCCAGAAAGAAAACACCCCATTGCTCTAGTCTGGAGTGAACAGCACTCCAATATTTCAGGGAAGAGATGAGGATTTTAAACCTTCCCACCCCATTCCCAGGGAATGTGGGAATCCATCCATCTCTTTGCTAGCAGGGGTAGAGGAGGGGGGCAGCCCTTGGTGGGGCTCACCTCTATGCTGGTGTGAGGGAAGTCTGGTCCCTTTTCATCCCTTCCATGCACGCCTCTCTGCTTAGGGCCCTGGAGATCCTTCACATGTTTGTGGTGCTTCTGCCCTTGGAGATGCACCTCTCCCAGTCCCACAAAGGGCCCTAAACATGCTTTTTCTGGGGATCATCCTCCTGGTGTGGCCTTCCAGGGATAAGGAAAAGTGATGCTCTGTGACATGCAAGAGACATCAGWGTGTGCTGCCACGCTAAGGGACATCCGACAGCACTGCTCTTTAAAATTGCAGCCAGGCACACCTGGTTGTGAGCTGAGATTGATGCACTGATGGGTGGGTTGATGGAAGAAGGAGCCCAGTGTAAGACAAGAGTCTTCTGTGGTCATGAGGGGAACAAACTGAGGTGCTGAGCTACCCCCAGCTATACTCCTGGAATTCCCAGGCCAGCTGTAATGTCTGCCTTGCAGTAACACCATACAGTATTTTGATCTGGTTTTATATTTCTTTTTGYTGAAGAATATTTCTGACTCCATAGTCTGAACTTTCAACTTTGATATATCCAATTAGTGCAAGAAGTTTTCTCTAGGAACCTCAGACCTTTGTAAAGGTCAAATCTCAAAGTCAGAATTTCATTCTGAAAGACGGTTTCAAGTGAGGGTTAGGGTGCGTTAGGCTAGGGCTTGGATAAAATCTCCTTGTAGCTGTTGGTCATAACAGCTGTTTTTCATTCAGAATAAATGTAAGAAACCGTAAAGCTCCTTCATTTAATTAGATAGCTGAAACAAAAAGAGCTATTGCCAGGAACATAGCAATATACACCATTGTAAGGATCCCAGATAAAAGAGAAAGTTTTCTTTGGGCTGAATACAAATGCAGAGGTGTGGGCACTGTTTGATGGAGCTAGACGTGAGGAGAAGCAGCAAAACTATCACAGGCCGAMACAGAAACATCAGCAAAGCAAGGAGGTAACCAGAGCAAGTATTAGGCATGTGGCCTCGTAAAAAGTCTATAGCCAGAGATGTCTTTCCGTGAGAGCTCTTGAAATTGAGAAGAAAGTGCTTGCCCTTTTTTGATAATTTCATTTTTAGTCTTTGTACTTAAACAGGACAAAAGTCAGAAAAAGATCTGACTTCAACATCAGTTTTTCTTCCTGAAGGAAACTTCCAGTAAGACTCCAAACACTGAATAGCAGTTTGTATCCACAATTCTCTCCCCAGAATCCTGCCATCGTTCCAGCAGGCTCCGTGCAGGAGGTGGGCTGAGGCAGCCACGGTCCTGGCAGGCAGAGGGGAATTCAAACTGTAACCGTTTAAAAAAATTGTAACCATTTAAAAAAATGTAAAAATTGTAAAAAAAAAAAAAAAAAAAAAAAAAAAAAAAAAAAAAAAAAAAAAAAAAAAAAAAAAAAAGGGTAAAAAAATTAAATTGTAACTATTAAAAAAAATGTGAAACTCCTTCAACGTATCATGCCAGGAATAATTAATAGGACAGTAACAAGAGCAACAGATAAACATCATTATAGCCTGCGCTTGTTTCATACCTCAACTAGATCGCTGCCACCTCTCCTCCCCTACTTTCACACCGAGCTAAGCGAGATTGAGCGGGCAGCGGTGGCACCTCTCCACGGAGGCGTGCTGTGCCCAGCCAGCAGGAGCAGGGTGTCTCACCCAGGCGCTCCTACCTCAGTCAGCCTGGAGGAACCTCCTTCTGCCCCTTACTGTAATGCTGTTTCCAGACTAACTTGCTTTGAGTAGCACTTGGAGCCTTGAACGCCAGGAAGAGAGTTTTTTCCTGGTCCCACAAGGAGCTATAGTGGGTCATGGAAGCATCACGGAATGCCAGCCACTAGTCTAACTGAATTTGAGCATTAAATTCTCCTTCTTTGGTGGGTTTCTCATCTTCCATGATGAAAGCCTCTTCCTACATAATCTGCAAAGCTTCCTCAGGTGAGAAAAATCTTCCTTTCCTGTGAGCTCAAAGGGCCAGCACCTGTGGAGCATCCTTTTGACTCAACTGGTCAAAGTTTAAAGAGACTCCATACACCACGATGTATAAAAAAGGAAAGGGTGGTTGTAGCAGAAGGCCTTCAGAGGTTTCTGCAGACAAAATAAGTCACCGAGGGAAACTGTGTATTAAAGTGAAAGTACGTAGGAAGCTCAAGCCTGGAAGCACAGACTAGCAGCAGCTCCTGTGAAGTTTGTTTGTGCGTTCGTTAGCCTGAGCCTTGTGGGACTAGTTAGTTCTTTAATGAATTTCCATTTCCTAGAGCTCTTTGAAACTTTCTGTAGTTGCACTCATCCCTGAAAATCCAGGCTAGGCTCAGTATTTAAAACGTGTTTCTCATGTTTGAAGTGCAGAATATGGGAAGAGGGTGCTGACACCAACAGGGTACAGACAGAAAACAAAGCAAAATGATAATTTTCTAAACATACGCTTTCAATAAGAATGAATTACCAGATGGTTCTGGCAGCTTTAGTTATGGCCAGTGGTACAATGCACTCACAAATTCAAAGGAGAGCCGCTGTCTCTTGTCAATAGGAGAACAGCTTAGTAGAGGAAATATTCTCAGAATAAATTCCACCAGTACAAAAGAAAAAGAAAGGCTGCTCATTAGCTCCTAATAAAACTAGAAAACAGGTGATTGTTTTAGAGAAAATAGAGTGGCCCTTGAAATTTGGCTGTTCCTATTTACATTTTGAAATGGGTATGGACATACAAATGTTATGGGCTCTGAATATCTGGACATTGAGAAGTTGCCTCTTCAGGAGGGGTTCCCATCAAGTAAGCCAAGCTGCTGGGGTCTGTGTGGCTTTTGGGAAGGGCGCGGGAAGGCAGAGCGATGGGCACAGGCAAACCGTGTCTTCTGGCTGCTTTCAGGAGCTCGGGGCCCTTCAGATGCCTTATGCAGCTGTCCCCATTTCCCGCTGCCACATCGGCCACCTTCAGATGGTCTCAGTGTTCCGTGAAGGAGCCAACTGTCTACCTGGATTATGGATATCTGGGGTCTTTAAGGGGACTAGACGAATCATATTGCTAATCAGAACTATAACCGAGCCCTTTCCCCAGTCATACCTGGGATGGCTTTTCATGGAAACGTAGGTAATTTATTAACTAGTGTTCATTAGGGTCTATAAAATGGTGTGTGTAATAACGGTACTGCGATGGTATGTGTGAAAATGGCATTTGTAAGCTGCTTCACCCCTGTAATGTCGCCCACCACTGTCGGAAGCAAGCTGTTACTAGAAAGCCTCAGCAGATGTTATTGCACTCTCCGAGGGAAGGGATGCCATTAGGCATTTCGGCTGGAGGGAAATGCCATTATGCTTCAGAACTCCTTTTCAATCCCACAGAGGTTAATAATTCCCAAYGATTATTTAGTTGATCTTGATCTAAGGATTACAAGAAGAAACTCTCTCAAGATCACAGGAGAAATCATTGATAGACCAAGGAACTGCAAAGGAAAGAATCCAGACTCACAGGCTGGTAAAGACAAGTATGTTTTATTTACAGAGTACTTGTGCCTGTCTATAAAAATGGATCTTTATGGAAGAGGTTAGCTGAATAGTCCAGGATTGGATAGTCTGGAAAAAAGAAAACTCCTCATTGGCTTTGGATAAAATCTTTTTTTGGTGTATAAATTTTTCCACAGATAACATTAAATACATTACCAGAGACCGTGGGGACAGCATGTAGCTGTAGTACCAGCATTTTTCTACAGAGAAATTCTTAGGGAAAGCACTTCAACTGATATATATTGAGGTAGCTCCAGGGGATCCAATTGCATTAGGAGACTTACACCTGCCCAGTATGTAGGTATATGTCTGTCATCTAGATATATACTTAAATTGCTACTGAAAGTAACTGAAAAAAAATCCTAATACAAATATAATAATTTTACTAATAAGATTAATAATATCCAATTATCATGCTCTTATAAGAAAGAGTACACAGTTATTTCATCTGGGCACTTCTTAGTTTCCTGATCCTTGTTTGAGCGAGTCACTGCTAGCGTGGAGTGATTGCCACTGCTGTACTTAGCGATATGTGGCAGTCATGTTAGTGCAACTAAACACACATTCACTCATGCATGCCCAGCGCAGGCACTAATAGCCACTTAACTAAAGTCACTTCTAGCCATAATTTATATGCAGCCCTAGGGTAGCTCATTAGTTCTCTCTCATTGCTATTTATATACCCACGAGCTTTGTCAAAGAGCTGGGGATTGTTTATAGCTACCTTCGAAGCAGAAGGCAAGCCGCTGGAGCGAAACCCGGAGCAAGCCAGCCAGCCTCCTGGTGGCAGCATGCTCTCGCTCACCACCTCAGCCCCCAGCTGCAACAGAGCTCGCCCACCGCCCACTGCGACCAGCAGAGAAGTGGCAGCAGTTACCGAGAACAATAAACAAAAAAAAAGAAAAGAAGGAAAAGGAAAAAAAAGGAAAAGAAAAAAAAGGAAAAAATAAGGAGAAAAGGAAAAGAAAAAAGAAAAAAGGAAAAAAGGAGAAGAAAAGGGAAAGAAAAAAGGAAAAGAAAAAAGGAAAAACGAAAGAAAAGGAAAAACGAAAGAAAAAGAAAAACAAAAGAAAAAGAAAAAGGAAGAAAGAGAAGAGAGAAAAAATAAAAAAGAAGAAGAAAAAAAAGAGGCTTGTTATACTAACAGGTTGGAGTTTTTAAATGTTATTCAACAGAGCAGGTTTGGTGATGTTTCTCTAGGAAAATAAAAATATGTATTTAATTATTGTTTTAAAGCCCTGGAGGCCTTTAAACAATTAAAAAAATATTAGACATTTGTTGGCATTTTAATGTAAATTTGACCACACACAACATAAGGAGGAAAACATTTTGTATGGTTTATATCCTCATGTATGCGCTCTGTATTTGAATATACTGATTTATTTCCCCTGTGTGTAAGTTCCTTTAGTAAACAGGATTTAACTCATAACTTACACTGAATAAGAATGCTTTGGTATTTTTTCTCCTGCAAAGGATTAATACACAAGAAAATACACAAGTGCTGGTCAGATTTTGGCTCCCAGTTATTTATTTCAGCGCCTAGTAGATGATATTTCAAAGGAAAGAAAAGCCTTCACTTGCACAAATGAACTTGTAGTACTGAAATACCAGGTTTGCGAACCCAGCCTGTGGGGTGCGACATGGAACAGCGGTGCTGTTCACTGCACAAGAATCTGAGAAACTGATTTCTGGAAAATTGTTCCCCATAATAGGTGATGTTGGTCCCAGGGAGTCCTTTCTTGACATCTGTGTACTGGAAACAAATTTGCAACAAGGAGAAGCTGCCCTGGTGCAGTGTACTCATGGAGTTTCCATCCATTCCTCCTGCTGATCCTCACACCAAGAATTAAAAACCAGGCCAAATTTAACAAAGAGAAAATAAAGAGTGAAATCCTGAACATTTCAGTCAACTTCAAACTTTTTTTTTGAGATTTACCTTCTTCCCTTTCCAACCTTGGCCCACCAAATCCACCCTGCCAAAGAGAAAAAGGCATTACCCAATGGGTTTTTTAAAAATACATTCTGTTCTTTTCAGCTGGGCCACTCTAAGTTTCGTTCACTACAGCTGAGTAGGAGAAGGAGGGTAAAGGAGAAGCTGCCAGGGAGCCTATAGTAATTCCTTGAGTTTCATTCACTTAACACTGTTAGAAACTCACGTTTCAGTAGAGTCAGGCACGTCCTGTCTTGTCCTGTTCAAGCAAGGTCTGTCTGGACCTCCCGTCAGTGGAAAACCAGAAGTGGTGAAGTTCGTTTGCCACGTCCAGCTACTCGCAGTCCCTGGTGAGCTCCTTCCTCGACCCTGACGTGCCCATTTCCCCCTCTTCAGCAAGGAAACCCCAGAGGCAGACAGAAAAGTGGCTGCTTCCACCAGCTGAATCTCAGTGTAGGTTGATTTTATAGAGGGAGGGGACCTCCAGTATGGAGAGACACCAAGTTAAAGTAGTGGCAGATGAACACCTATAGGAACTGTCCCTTAGCAATAGATAAGGAAGCAGGACTATACAATAACATTTGGAGGTTTTGCCCATTTGTTTGCTCTCAAATGCAAAAACTGAGTTCTGACCATGAGTCCCGTGTGCTGGATAACATGCTTTTTGTGCCGAGAGTGGCGCTTAGAGCCTGTGTGTTCCCTACATGTTTTCAGTTTAACAGATTTTCCTCTGTCTCTGTCTGCAACGGGAACTATTTTTTTCCAGAAAATACTAATCCAAAATGGAGGTTATCCTTATCCAGCATTCCCATCCTTGCCAAACACCTGGGTAGAAGCAGTTACCTTAATTAACAGAAGAAATGGGGCCCCTATAGGACCCTATGGGGTCCACTATGGGAAAATTTCACTGTGAAAATAATCTCCCCAAGTTCTGTGTGCTGAAGTAAAGTAACCAAATTCAAAGTGTTTGCCTTTTTTATTTTACAGTCTTCTTCCTCTACTCTCAGCCATGCGAAGAAGTGCGTTATCTCCATTTTTGCTGTGACAGACTGGTACTTAATCTGACTCACTAGAYTGCAAATCCATTTGTAAATAAAAGGAATTCAGACAGAATGCAACCATTATGCAGGAGTGATTCAGATGTTTGATTTTGCCTACAAGGGAAATGATGTCTCATGGGCTATTAAAAAAAGAGGAAAGTTAGTGGTGCTCACATGTCCTATGTTGTCTCTCAGAGTCTTCGCAAGGCTTCCCTCTAGCACAGTACAAACCAGAGATGATATATTGACGTGATTCTGCTTCCAGTGTAGAAGTAAGAGACCCTTCTGTACTTAACTGGATGGGAAAATATTTGTCGTTACACGTTTTGCACCTTCACACTAGGAAGAGAAGATCCATTATTCCAATCATTGGAGTGTAAAGTTTTGAGGATTTGCCTAGGTTTGAGACTGGAGTATTTATTCTTCACTTTGTTATTGGTTTTGCTTGAATTCTGTCTAAGCAAATAACTGTTAGTTTACAGGTACTGGAGAGACAATCTAAGCCCAGGACACTGACTGCTGAACAGGCAGGCTTCCCCCCCAGGTTACCTACACTCTTGGAAACGTTTTGTGGGCAGAGCTCTTGCTACCATTCCTACACTGAAAAATGGTGTTTTTTCATTATGAAAAAAAAACAGATTCCAGATTTCCAGAAAAGGAATGGTATTGCTAATTTCATTGTTTACACTATAACTTTCAGCAGATGCAAGCCTTTTGGCTTGGAGTCACACATACTTGTACTCTTGACTATTATGAGTTGAGTTTGAAGAAAGTCGAGTTAGCCTTACCCTACCCATTCTTCTCTAACTGGCAGATGCAGTCCAGGATTTCAGTGGCAGCTGGGTGAGAAACCTGGCCACAACCCTGAATGGTTGTTTGCCAGCTGACTTGTCTGTTGGCGTTACTGTGCAGCCTTGTGCGAAGGCCATTACTGGAAATGCATTTACCGAGCTCTGTCGTTGCAAAGGAATGTAACAGGATAACAGGTTATCACTATATTTTTCTTCTGTCATCTTTGTCAGGGAGAAGATTGTACTACGTTTGCTGTCGGACTATTGCAAAATGGCATATGTTATTAATCTAAGTATATTAATATGAGAACATGTATTAGACACTACATCATTCCAAAGGAAGGCTTCCTACAAAGCTAGAATTTTGTGTGCTTCTGGCTTTTGCATCCTGTTTCTGTTCTCTCCATCACCAGAAGTGAGATATTCCACCTCTGATAAGATCTGTTCTGGACTCTGTGAGCAGTTACAGTGCTTCTTTGACTGCTGAGAGTGAGAAATACTTCAGCTAAAAGCTGAATACATTATTGGAATTAATACAATGTAAATAAAAGAGACTTCAAGATCCAAGATATGCAGCAATGCACGTTCTGGAGAGTTTGCTTCAGTTGCTCAGAGTTTGCTAGATCTCTCTCATTTATTTGTAACAGTGTAAACCCAGGTGAACAATAGGGTTTTTTTATTTACAGTAAAGCAAGGTAGAGCAGCATCTGGCTAAGTGGCTATTTTATTAATAGTAGTGGTAATATAAATGTTAGAATATAATTCAGAAGTTACACAGTTCCTGAGGGAGAAAAAGCATTATAAAAGCACGTTCCTTGCCTACAAATGCCATGTTCTGCTTCTGTTCCATAAGAGACTCTGGGTGTGTTTATACTCCTGCTCTTCAGAGCCCTGCATAACATAGTAGATTTTCAAAATAACTAGTTCCTTTTCAAAACTTGCATAGACACATAAGTCAAGCCCTCATATCTAGGTGGAGAGATATAGACTGGAATAAAACTTACCATGTATAAACTTCAGATTCCTGTATTTTGCAAGTTTTATTATTTTTTCTAAATATGTTGTGTATTTTTTATATATATACACACATACGTGCAGACTGTTCTTATTCCTTAGGAGGGATTTTTATTCCTCACAGAGAAGCTGGGAGACAGACAAAACAGTATCTGGCATCAACTCTTTTGGAGTTCATGATTTTTGTATTTTGTGTGCAAGTCTGCTGCATGCTAGACTGATGTCCAGTCGAGTATGTGCCTCTGAGTATGGATTGTACTTTCTTATTTATTTAGAAAACCTGGCACACATGGTTTTCTCTGGAAAACACCAATGTCTTCAGGCCGACTGAGAACAGAAAGAAGCCACATACCATGCCAGCGTGAGGAGCCTCATGATTAAAGTAAACTGCACGGTATGAAATATCAAACAGAAATGAAATTGGCTGACCAGAGCTCTAACCCTCATGCTCCAAAGACCGTGCAATCTGAAGATGTTATCTTTTTCCTTAACCACTACATCATCTACACCAGACCTCATGAGACATGCAGTCTGAGCCAGATCGTCAAAAATAAGAGCATAGGTCCCCATTCAGTCAGTGCATCTCAAACCCACTACCTGAAATCACACCTGAAATGATCTAGAAGACCTAAATGATGAGCAGGAAGCTGTCTAAGCTTAACCAGTGGAAAACACAAGACAGAAAAGCCTAACCCCCTACTTGCCTCTTTAGCTAAGGCATATTTCATATACTCGTATATACTCATATTTCAATACTTCACATACAACTTGTTCAAGAACTGAGAGAGCAGATTTCAAGTCCTCCTCTGAGTTTGTGTTACATAAATTCATGATTTAATGCACACAGTGTTTCCTTGATGATTTCACCCACTGCTCAAAATAATTTGTGACTTCATAACATTTTATTTATACAATAATTACTTTGATTCATAACTGGATTATTTCATTGTAGTTAGTTTTCCTAAAGTTAGAATAGTTTGGTTCAGATTTTAATTAACTTTGAATTTCTGGCTTCATAATTTTTCAATAAAAACCTTAAAATCCTGCAGAGTTGTTGTTTTCTTTCAAGGCTGCAACATATGTTCACCAACCGTGGATGGTATGAAGTAACCTCAGATGATAAACTTGAAAGTCGCTTTGTTCTCCTTCTGATCTGATAATCTCTGGTCACTTTGCTCACATTGCAGTGGGGAAAAAGGTATCTACTGTCCTGGATCTCTGAGTATGTCCTCATTGACAGATGGAGGAAGTTTTTTTTTTAAGTGCCCGAGTCAAATTCAAAATGGAACAGAGTCTTAAGTCAGGGAAGATGTTTTGAAGATGTTACTTTAATTTCACTCAGTATTGATAAAATTTAAGCTCATAATTCATGCAGACATACATACTCCTGCACTAGAGCTGCATTTCCATCCAGCATGGTGATCTAGCAAAGCCTCACCTTCTTGACTATAATTTTGGTGGCCTTGTTCTTGAGGTAACTTGCCAGCAGTGCTGCTACTGGAAAGTGCTAGGTTCAGCCAGGTAGGGCTTCTCCATGCAAACCTTTGAGCTATACCTAAGTCTGGGACATTATATTAGAATGTTCATATATTAGAGTTCAACACATATTAGAGTTCAACAAGCTTTCCTTCCCTACTCAAGAACACCGAGTTCAGAGTTTTACAACACAGGGAACCATTTTTTTCAAAATAATTTAAGAATAATGATTAATATTTAAAGGATTATTATGTTTTATGATGTTTTAATGATTTAATTAAATGTTAAACCACTAACTTTCAAAAATGGAGGCTAAGCACCGAATACTTCTGAGAGAGGCAACAAATAGTAAAGTCAGTAAAATTAACCCTCTTTGGGTGCCTTGGCAATTACCTTGGTTCCCCATCTTTCTCTAGCAGTCACGAGAGAGAGGTCAGTGAAGCAATTTGTCTCTTTGCTTTTCATGGCCTCCTCCTCCATTGTACAGCCTGGCTTGCTGTCCAGGCCTGAGGGGTCTGGAGGTGCAGACAGGCTCATCAGTTGGCTTTCGAAACACAACTGCTGTGGGCTCAGGTTTTTTGTGCAGTTTCTGCTGCCACCTCTGGATGTTGGCTCAGCCCAGCTCAGCATCTCCAGCCATCTCCCTGGCCAACTCAGGGAATGCTCAGCAGCATGCAAGTTTCTACACAAAGTCCCTGTGGGAAGAAAGGCACCCCGTGGAAGAGGACCTGTTCTCCATCAACCCATCAACCTTTAATTAACCTCAGAAGGAAGAAAAAAATCTGTATCTTAGATAACCTGTTTGCAACTGTCCTATGGCAATGCTGCTCCATTATTTTCATTTGCTCACCAAGAGAAGAGACCAGCCCTTCTGCCAATCTGGAGTCCCTAGGCAGGTCGGGGCCATTCTTCATTCTCATCACCTGCAAGCACATACTGGTGAATGCCAGGTCAGAATGATGTCAGGCATCTACACATGGGAAATTTTATTTTTTTCAAAGTAAAAAGAATTTTTTATTTTTGTCAAATTAAATATAATTACTAACTTTACCAATATTTGTTTTGCTTAATTTTTCTGTTTCCCATTTCAAGCACCATACGTCCGTGTGGGGCCTTATTTCAACAGGACAATACACACTCCTCATAGAGTATCTGCTCCTTAAAGTGTATTATTGGAAAGTATTTTGCTCTCAGTTAGTCATTAAAAGATAAAGTAAACTCTGCCCAATGAAAAATGTTTTTTTTAGAAATGCCTTTTTGCCACTTTCAGAAATCTCACCAAATCACTATTTATATCTACATTTTAATTCTTCTAACAATACAAAGTGGAGACAATAATAAAAGCTCCTTATCTACAAATAAGTTTAATATAGGGCTATTTCAAATATAGTGTTAAGCAGTTCTGGGCTTACAAACATATGCCTATGAAAAGAAGTTAAATAATTATTAAATGAGCTGTTGAATTGCTGATCCCCGGTGTTCCTAAATAACTGTATTTATTCCTTTGCTTTAATTAGGGCTTTCATTAGCACATGCTACTTTATTGTTTCATATTAAAATGAATGTTAGAGTCAAGAAGGCTCAGRCCCCACATTGGTTCATGATTTAGCATGAGTTATCAATTAACTTCATTAGCGAGATGAAACATTATTTGCACAAATAAGCATTTCAGGGCTAAACTAAAAGAGACAAATCTCATTCACTTTCCAATAAAATCGTTGATCTGCCAGTACTGGAATCTCAGCCCCTGAATGAATAAACTCTTTGCTTCTCATATGCAAATATTCTCTTACTGCGATCTGATAGATTAGAGAGGTTTTCTTACACGTAGGTTTTTCAAGGTCCAAGATTAATGAGAAGTTCTGATGAATATTATCGGCTAGATATGACATTTAACACACATTAATGTAATTAATCATTTAGGGCATGTAGGTAAATTGTGGTGTTTATAATACAAGGATGCATTGCAAAGTTATTTCATACATGGGGGATTTTCAAAGTCCTGCGTGATGACATTGATATAGTGCTACTACTCTGTTATAATCTTTGTATATTATTTAAGTGTAACAAATACTTCATTCATTGCCTGCCCTAAACTTTGCATTTGGTGACATTCTTGCTGCTGTGTTAATATCGGGTCTATTAAGCTGGACCTCATGGTCCATTACCCTTTCTTTAGGCCTGACCCCATGAAGTTTAAGGGTCTTGAGCACAGTGTGAAAAAGCAAAGGGTTTCACTCTCACCCAAGGAGCTCATTAGGACTTTATAGAAACACAAAAAATACTCACACAGTACCAACATTTGCACTGAGGGATACTCACCAGACAAACAGCCTGGTGTCAGGAGGTGTTCATTGTTCTCTTTTTCCAGTCCTGCACACCAATTTAGCAGGCTAACTAAAGGCATCGCTCATTTGTAATCCCCCATTTCAGCCTTTGTAGCAGAGATTCATTTGCCAGCATCTTTTAACTTTGCTTCCTTGAAATTCCCGTTTCACTTAGGACAGTGTATTTGAAATGAACTGAAATATGCTGGCTAGGATTACGCTTGCCAATTGCTATAGTGGGATTTGGAGGTTGTCTTTGTTTGCTGCCTCAAGGCAAGTAAACAGTCATTCACAGTACGTTTTTAAAAGACCTTTCTGCAAATCACTTATTGACCGAGGGCCAGGTTCTGCTCTGTTTACCTGCCTTGAATAATGCTCCTCTTCTCCTGGGTTGCAGTTGAGTTACTGAAGGAGTAAGGCACTACAAAAGCTGCAGAAGGCTGTCAGAGTCTGACCCTAACCAAGATAAGAATAAAGAACTGCTCTTCTGCCATTAACAAAACAAGTTTGCTCTTCTTGGGCTGTAGTCCATCTGTCTACCTGCCTCTACAAASTGTCAGCATCTTTGGCAAATATCCTGTGTGCCGTTAGTGGACGATAACACAGTTCACTATGGCTTTGGGTTCAGTATAAAACATCACCCTATATAAGACACTGGATTGTTAAGGCTTTTGCAGTATTCAGCCTCTGAGCACGACGATGTATGTAGTGTCTCGACCATATTTTAAACTGGATTTTTTTGTATTTAAGACTCTGACATGAAAACCTGAAGTACTGATTTTTAAATCATTTTGTTTTCTTTGAAAGCTGGTGCTCATTGCCTTGGGCAGCAGCAGGCAGCTCGCTGGGCGGCAGCCTTTCGTATCATTTTCAGAATTTCCACACTTTCTGTAAAGACAGTAACAAAAGATTTGCAAACCAAAGGGACCCGCTTTACATCAAACCCTAAGGGCTTTTTATTTTTGGGGGAAACAGGAAAATTGTGTAGATAATTTTGTCTTCCAAAGATTCCTTTTAATATTTCACAATAAGGTATCTTTCCATCAGGAGAACATATTTAGATTCCTGGCCACTTCCCACATTCACTGTGTGAGGTTTTGCTCTAAGAAAGGGCAACTGACATTAAAATAACTACAGCTTTGGGTTTGGCCAGGTGTGGGAAGCTGAAGTAAGGAAATTGTTGTTTGCACATAAATAGCATCTAGGTATTCCTCTTATTCCCTTATGTTGACATACATTATGCTATGAAATCAGTGGAGAAACATATGGCAAGTATTTGTTGTTCTGTTTCAGTATACCTGCAACACAAAACAAGCACTGCATGACACCTGTGTATCTTCACTGTGAGCAAAACTAGTTTTGTTAGTCAATGTGGAATTTTTCTACTTTAAAAAGAGCTACCATGTAAGTCAATATGGTGCCATCAGTGGATGCAATGTAAAATAAATACAAACAAAACAGCCTGCTAAGGAAATGTCATATCCCTTCAGACTCACCAGAACGGGTTTGGGTCACTGGCACAGTGCAGGAATGCCGTGCGTTTGCTGACATAGAAATTCATAGTCAATTCTTGGTCAACGAACCCTGCCTGGCAAATCAGGTTTGATTTATTCATGATCACTGCCTAACATAGAAAAGCCTATGCACTGCTTCTTGGAGAGCCATTACAAAGTAAAATCCTGGGAYTTCCACAGCCACAGTTTGGTTATTTTTTAGTTACTATGCCATTTCCATATAATTGCCTTGACTACTAAGATTACAACTCTCAGAGTTCCTAGCTCCAGTCCCCAACTGTTTCATCTCAGCATACCTTTAGCTAAGCCAAAATAGTTAATATAATTTTGATAGGAATTACAGGGGGGGAGGAAGAGGCCAAGGGACAATTCAGTGCCTCATTCAAAGGCAATTAAAAGAGCGAAGGGAGATGCTGAGAAGGGTGCAATTAGTTGAGGTGGTAGAAAAGGGAAGGAACCACTGGTCGTCTGGGTCACACGCAGTATGAATGGGGAATTTTTGAAGATAGCAGCCACCTACAACTTCACAGCACCTTCGACAAGTGGGAGGGGGCCAAAGAACAAAACATGAAACCAGTTAACAGCAATTTCAACACAGCCTCAAACAGCAGCGTGTCCAATATGGCTCGTGTGAGGACTCATACTGTTTTCATTGCAAAGTCACTGAGTTTATCCTAAACAGCTTTTCATAGCTGATTAAAATTACCTGATATTGCTGATATTTGGATTCAGGAAGATGCAGAGCCACTTACACAATCTATTTTGGCATCTCTGCTTTGGGGACGCAGAGAAAGGAGGCATGGGGGGGCATTTAAACAAGCACTGTCATTTCTGCAGTGAATGTCTGATGGTGGCCTAGAATTTTGGCCTTTGGCCTCCAAATATATTTAATCTGAGACATGGTCAAGACACTGTAAACAGGAAGGCTCCTGAAGCTATCACATCAATAATCTGGGATTTTCACTTTTTTCTTTCAGAAGCAGCGCAAACAAACAAATGCAGAAACTGTTCTTCCAGCTGCCGTTGTTTTTAATTACAATGCAGAGGAAAAGTTAAGTCAGCAGTTAATTGAACTGAGTCCACTAAAAGTCATTGCTCTTTAACAGCAAAATTATATGGCTTGAAGGCTTGTTAGATAAATTGCAGCATAAAAATCACCAGTAGGTCATTGACAATTTTAATGTTTCCTGTATGGATTTATTGGCATTCTTAAACAGGCAGAGGCTGTGTGTAACATTATTCTTTCAACATTCTTCAGGATAATATTTTTATATTAGATGAAATTGTTACTTCGAATAAGCTGCATCTTTACTCTGGGTTCTGTTGTGTTCACCAGAATTTCACTCCCAGGTACGTAGGGACAAGTCCTTGGTGAGACGGGAGAAGGTAAAAACAAGTGTCTGCTGCACACCCCCCACAGGTGCAAGAAATAAAGTAATAATGTATTAAAATATTGCAGATAGCATGGGACCCTCACTGCTGCATTTCAAGGGTCCATGCTCTATGTGATGGTACTGCTCAACTTCAAAGTTTTCTTCAGACTTACTTGAAATTGAAATTGAGGTTTCTAAGTGCTATCAGTGTAGAGTCGTAATGTGCCTATGGCTAAATAAAATTCATACCAATTTTTGTATCTACATAGACAGCTCTTGCCACAATGGACCATGAATAGCTGATCTCTAGACTTTCCAATTATATTACCACTAATAATGTAAAAATAATGTAATATAGTAAGTACAATATAGTAACAGCAATTAGGACAACTAATAGGACAATTAGAATAGGTGTAAAATAAATTGACTTGTTCCAGTGTGACCTCTATAAAAAACAAACCAGCACCTATAAAGGATCCTATAAAGGATCATAYGTGAAACTGGACAGAATCCCATACAATGGTATGATTCCGTACAATGATAAAAGAGTGGTAGGCTTTCTGAAGTGGTATCTCATAAATGTGGGTTTAACTAAGACCAAAGAAAAGGGCGATTGCATGAGATCTGAAAAGAAAGAGAGATTTATTGTATGAGGTGCGAGACATTGGGCGGGGGTCTAATAGGGGCAGATGATGCTAGGATATTACAAATGCATCTTCAAGCGGAGTTATGAAAACATACTAAAGTACAGGTATGGGTTTGATATCTAGGGAAAAACAAAGAGGTGACTGGACTTCAAATCAAAACAGAGTAACATTTTTGTAAGTTAGACACAATAGTAAGAAAAAACCCACATTGTCAGCAGCTGATGAGGTATTGCCTGTAAGTGTTAAAGAGAAGATCCTGTAGTGGTGCCCGGCAATATTATATTTCAAATAGCTCGAGAGAATAAAAAATGGCCCTCCCGTTCAGGCTGGCGTGAGGACAGTCAGAAAACCACATAACCATAAACTCTGCAAGTAATCTATTCCATGATCACTTCTGACCTTTTGAAATTGCATTCCCAACTGGAATAATAACTTGGGACATTACAATTTCCTACAAAGGGAAATTTCAGGTAAGTGTTGCCCCTGAAACATGTAGATGATTTTACTGTTTCATTTTTATGAAAATACCAAGTGATTACTTGATATTTTAGCATCAAAACCTAGTGCCAATAGTAACAAAATGTAAGTTTTCAGTTTTGTTAATGAACTTCTAGACAAAAACAATTGTGGTATTTTCAAATGAGTGTTTTCAAAAAACATTTTGTAAGGAAGCGTTTGACTAGCTGTAGTGACTTTAATAATGAAAAGCAAATAGTTCTTACATGGTACCATTGAAATGTTATTCATTCTTCTGGAGAGTAAAAAAATAAGACATTTAAATTACGTGTGTGGGGAAGAAAGAAGAGAAGAAGTAATTGTATACAAGGGAGTAGGTGCTATGCAAATACCTGGCTAGATTACAATCTACCTTAATTACGTAATTGATCACATCTTTTTGACTTCTATTTCAATGACCTGAGAAGAGGGGTTAAACAGGGGTTACTGGGTGCAGTAATGTGCTTGTAGATGGCTAATGCAGAATCAAAGTTTATGTACATAGGACAGACAGACTGACAAGCAGTGATAGGTTAAATAACACATGGTAAACACGTCAGAGGGCCGTTCCTGACAATTACATCTCTTTGTAACATTAGGATATCTCCTAAATTTCTCCGTGTTGGCCCAGTGTCTCAGTTAACTGATCTCCCAAATACATGCTACCTAGGTATGATTTGTTATATTAAAAAAAATAACAACACAAAAATTGTTTTGGTAATTATTTGGAAAGATAACTGGGAAACATATGAACAGATACGCACTAGTCAGCATGGATATATAAAGGGAAAATTATGTTTAACTAACATGATTAACTTCTTCATGGGAAAGACAATGAAAACTGACAGGTGTGAAGTAGGAGACATCCTAAGTCGACTACAAAGAGGCTTTTTGATTTATTATCACATAAAAGATTGATACATAACATCATCAAATGCGGTATTGATGGCGACATTTTACACTGGGGAAAAATGGTTCCTTAAATGAAATAAGAAAGCTGTATTAAATGGATATAAACTGAGGGGCGTCATAAGAATTGTAATTAGGTATAGCATTTTTCCAGTAACATATAAACTCTGTAACAGATCTGCATTTGTGCAAAGCAGAAAAAAATTGTAAGGCTGAATTTTAGTGAAGAGAAAGAAAATGAGTAGTTGAAAGTATTGGAAAAGATAGATTTTAAAGTAATGAATCTTAGATCACATTTATTGTCAAAATTTATCCTTGCATTTCTGTGAAAATAAACAGAAAAAGGTTTTTAGAGTAATAACAGAAATTCAAAAACATTGCTTGATACTTGCAAAAATTTGGAAAGGAAATAGCTTCTTCGCTATTTGTTTGCTTGCAGAGCAAAACATAAATGAACATCCACAGCTTGGTATGCTAATTTGGCCTCACATTAAAAGCAGACAAGTGAAGAATGCAAAAGACACCGAGCGCAGGTAATAATAATAGAGTGTATCTCACATCTAAGGAGCTTCTGATCTACAGAAACAACAATTCTTTTCATGCCAACCTGTAAGGTATGAAAAGAAGAAAAAGATGATTTCTTATAAGCAATCCTATATTTTCACCACAGTACAGTTTTATGCATACAGCCTTGCACCCCATGATACTGTGAATCCCATCACTCTTAAAGTATTTAAGGTATAACCTTTATCTTAAGTGAAAGCTTAACAGTRTTAACACATGCTTGAAATAGCGTTCCATGTCAGGAAAAAGCCATCAGTACACCAAAACAATGAAAACTATTCTAATTTGAAAAGAAGTATTCCTAAAATAGATAATGATCTTTTCCCTAATTTTAACTTACGAATTTTCCAAGTCAAATGCCGAAATTGGGTAAGATCCAAAACAAAGGTGAGACAGAACTTTCATTTTTATATTTGACTTCATAAACCTTGAGTAACTCTGTGGTTAGGATGAAAAATACTATTGCTGGTTCATACTGCTTATAAAAGTTAATTTCCAAAGACATAAGTACCCTCCTACTGACTAWAATCGTTCTAGCTATGATTAGCTCCAACCGAAACCCTCGGAAATTTTAATCATACGCTTTCAACCAGATCCTTTATCAGACATAACCTTCAAAGTATGATTACAGTCCCCTGCGTCTACGGCATTGGCCCAACCAGACTTCTCGCCAGCTTTTGGGCAACTACAAAACCTGTTTTTTCAACAGTTAAACACCCCATGGGCTCTGAGTTCTCCCACGGCCCATGGGAGTCAGTCACCCCCCTCCATGGCAGAGGCATCCCCAGTGCCCGTTCCATGCCTAAGCCTGCCCTGAAGCCCACACATAGGTTTGGTTTTGCCGACATCTCCGGAAGGGCCCATTTTGTTCAGCAGAATCTGGGTGTGTATAACGGATGGAAAACCTTAAAATTAAATACAGCCGTTAGGGCCTGTTTTAGCCAAAACACATTCAGTGACAAAGACAATACCCATTTTTTATGCTTTAGCCAGGTGTACAGCTAGGCAGCCTCAGGCCAGCTGATGCAAAAACTAGAAGCAATCCTGCAGAAGAATGCGAGGACTCGTCCCAAGGTTGCAGAGTGGGGCTTTTCTTAATGACTTCTCTCCTGCCCCACAGACCTCGTATTCTTCACTGTGCTCAGCTTAATTGCCATGGCCTGTGATATACGAAATAAAAACCCCCAGTATTTTGGTCTAAAAAAGGTATCTGCAAAAATAGGAGCTTATAATCTTTACCCAGATGATGCCTAAATACAGAAGGACATGAGGTTTTGTGGATCCCAGACTTATCCCAGTATAAGGACCCATAAGGAAGGGCCGTAGAGGTTCTCCAGAAAGATCTAGGAATATTCTTTCTTCACCACCTTCTCTCAGCTCAGGCAGCTCTCTCTCGAGGTCCAATATACATTGTAAAGCCTATTACATGGAAAATTCCCAATCACAACATTATTGGTGCAACGCTACAGGCTTGGGGAAGAGTGGCTGGAAAGCTGCCTGGCGGAAAAGGACCTGGGGGTGCTGGTTGACAGCCGGCTGAATATGAGCCGGCAGTGTGCCCAGGTGGCCAAGAAGGCCAACGGCATCCTGGCCTGTATCAGAAATAGTGTGGCCAGCAGGAGTAGGGAAGTGATCGTGCCCCCGTACTCGGCACTGGTGAGGCCGCACCTCGAATACTGTGTTCAGTTTTGGGCCCCTCACTACAAGAAGGACATTGAGGTGCTGGAGCGTGTCCAGAGAAGGGCAACGAAGCTGGTGAAGGGTCTGGAGAACAAGTCTTACGAGGAGCGGCTGAGGGAACTGGGACTGTTTAGYCTGGAGAAGAGGAGSMTSAGGGGAGACCTTATTGCGCTCTACAACTACCTGAAAGGAGGTTGCAGCGAGGTGGGTGTCGGTCTCTTCTCCCAAGCAACTAGCGATAGGACGAGAGGAAATGGCCTCAAGTTGCCCCAAGGGAGGTTTAGTTTGGACCTTAGGAAAAATTTCTTTCCTGAAAGAGTGGTTAAACATTGGAACAGGCTGCCAAGGGAAGTGGTGGAGTCACCATCCCTGGAAGTATTTAAAAGACGTGTAGATGAGGCTCTTAGGGACATGGTTTAGTGGGCATGGTGGTGTTGGGCAGACGGTTGGACTCAATGATCTTAGAGGTCTCTTCCAACCTTAATGATTCTATGATTAAAAACTGGTTTGATGTTGCAGCATAGTTAGCACAGACCTGTCATCAGGAATGTCGTTCCTGAATACTAGAATCAGCTCATAGGATAATTCAGGCTGAAAAGACCTCAGGAGGTCTCTAGTCCAACCTCCTGCTCAAAGTAGGGTCACCTCTGAGCTCAGACCAGGTTGCTCAGGGCTTTATCCAGTTGGGTCTTGAAAACCTCCAGCGATGGAGACCGCACAGCCTCTCTGGGCAGCCTCTTCCACTGCCCGACTGTCCTCATGGGAAAAAAGTTTTTCCTTCTATCCAGTCTGAATCCCTCTTGTTTCAATTTATGCCCGTTGCCTCTTGTTCTCTCTCCATGCTCTGCTGTGAAGAGCCTGACTTTATCATCTTCTTGCTAACCTTCCCATAGGCACTGGGGGGCTGTTGGTAGCCCCCTGAAGCTGTGTCTGTTTCAGCTTGAACAAGCCCAGTTCCTTCAGTTTCTCCTCACTGGGCAAGTGATCCAGTCCCCAACCAGCTTGGGGGCCTCTGCTGAACTCACTCCAGTTTGTCAATCTCTTTCTTGCATTGGTGGGCTTAAAATTGCACACAGTATCTAGATGTGGTCTAACAAGTGGTGAGAAATGGGGAACGATCCCCTCCCACAGTCCAAAGGCTGCATGCCTGTTCATACATGAGGCAGCTGGCTGTCCTTGCTGGCAGGGCACACAGCTGCCCACCGGGCCCCCAGGGTGGGCCATTCCTGCAGAGCTGCTCCCCAGCCTGTCCCTCCCCAGCTTGGGCTGCTGCAGGGGTGCTTCGGTCCGGGGACAGCACTTTGCCTTTGTCCTTGCTGCGTCTCACAAGGTCCCCTTAGTCCTTGTAGTTCCCCAGCTTGTCCTTTTTGGGGATGGGTGCAACATTTGCCTTTCTCCAGTTGTTAGGGACCTCTAAGTCTCTAGGACCTTTCAAAGACGACAGATAATAGAGAATCATGTTTTATACATGAGGACATAGTTAAATACAATTTGCTCCTATTTGTTACAGGAAAAAAATGTTTTAACAATGTTAGGGAGACATCATTTTGTTCAGAGACTTCAAACGCAGTGGGTGAAATCTTGGTTCCCTGGAAGCCTCTGGCAAAGCTCCCGTTGCGTCCAGAGGGAAATGTAATGGCATTTATAGTTCAGTTAGGACTTGGGTTTCCTTGCTCTGAAGCTGTATTTGTCAAAGTAATCAAAAGCAACTTCTATTTTTTGAAATGTACCTGTGTTTGCTCTAAGCATGACTCAAAGCTCCCCGACAATGGAAAGACTATAATTTYTTAGTGTACATTAGATCAGATATTTAATATGAAAATTTCTGTAATTAATTAACCTTGTTAATCAAGGGAAAAATAAAAAATCTGCAGGGAGCTTCTAGCTGCCGTACAAAGTTAGGAGGGTTAGTACTGCTGTACTGTGCTCTAGATATCTCTGCTATTTTGCATTATTTTAATYGCAAGAGGAAATTTTCAGAAGAGATTAAACTGATGCAACGGGTCATTTTTTCTAATTAATCTTAGGAAACTATGCAGATTTTATTGCTGCAGGAATGCTTGGGCTAAGCTTATTTATTTTACTTTGTCTAAATCTAAAAGTGACTTTATCTGAAATTGTCTTTCTACCTGACAATCAAATAAATTGTGGGTTCCTGTAGGGATTAAGTCAGGAAGCAGTTTTTAACAACAACAAATTGAAACGTTTGCACAAGGAAGTGTTGCTTTTATAAGTGATGGGAAACTTCAAATTTGATTACAAGCAACCTTTGGCTTCCTATCTGTTCAACAATAGGCCATGTTGTTAAGGGCAATTTCCATGCACAGCATGTGGGTCCCATTTTTTCATCCTTAGACATGGTTGTTTACTGTTCAGAACTGTTTATGCATTTTAATCAGGCTTATTCAGCAGCCCTTAATAAATCACCACTAAGTGAATGTACCAAAACAAGAACTATTATACAGGATTTGTTCCCCTTATGCAGTATTTGCTGCCCTCGGGTTCCACTGGATATAAAAATAAAGAGTAAATGGGTAATTGAGTCAAAAGAATAATTATGAGACATATGATTTTAATGCCTTTTGCTGCGCCGTTGCCTCCAGCAACTTCCGCTAGCTACAGGAGCCTGCCTTTAAATTCAGCCCGGGCCAGAATGACTTAACAATTGGAACCTGCCTTCAGCTCATGGCACTGGAAGGCTTTTTGATGGGATGAAGCTGACAGCCCAGTTCCTGCCTGGCAGACGTTCACATGAGACAAGGCTGAAGTCATATAGATAAACGCTTAAACATTCAGGTATCTTGGGCTTTGGAAACAACAGAGGAGAGCACTGTTGGTAAGAAGTTGGTACACAGAAGTAAATGCGTCTTTTCTGTTACTCATATGAAGAACCAGCTGAAACATTTTTTTTTCCATAGTCTGGTGAACAAAAAATTTCCAGAGGAATTTTAATAAATGCTAATGGTTTTCTGGGATAGGTCTAGTTTATTAAAAATAAAGAATTTACAGAARTGAAGTTATTTAATTTTAAGTAAACTATAAAGTTTATTTAAACTATAAAGTGTATTTAGCCTTGAAAGATTTTTCCAATCCTGCTTTTACTGGATTACTATCTCTTCCTGTGAAAACCAGGGAAATTTTACAGACCTATAGATCATGTGCAGGAAAGACGTGACACACATGGCATGGTGCCCTATGCATGTCAAAGAGTTACGTCTGGGAAAAACAAAGTAAAACGCAACAACAAAAAAGGCGTGTACCACATAGGGCAGACACTCCCAGAAACTACCACTGAAATGCAAAATACCATTTCGGAGATTATTTAGCAGGATCCTTGCCTCACTCTGTCAGTTTGCCCCACTGAAGCCACTAGGAGAAATTAGGGTGGGTAGATTTGAGCTCTATTCTCTTTGCTTGCAGAAATCCTACTTTCCTTTGGGTCAGTGTGCTCGGTCAGGCTGCCCGGTCCCTATGTTGCTCATAGCAATAAAAGCTTTGTCTGGCAGTCAGCAGCCATGCAAGATTCCCCACCTACTCTCCTGCTGGACCATAACCTCTGCTGCAGCTTCACAGACCTTTTCTTCCCTCCCCCCACCTCCCAAATTGTTTGTGAAGCATTTATGCTTGTTTCCTAAGAAGCAGGATAGTTGGGGGTTTTGCTTCAATCTGTTATTGTTTACCATGATAATGAAAGGTTCCTTTGTGAGCAGAAAAATTGCCACAACGTAGCAAAACTCTGATAGCTAAGTAGTGAGATTTCCTTTGGGAAATTACAAGGCCCAGTTCTCCAAAAGCCTAACTAATATGAACGGTCATCTTGACTTTAGTGGTGCTTAGCTACCATGATCAGCACGGCATGTAACCTTTCAGCTAGCTGGATCAGGTAGGCTCGAACCGTTCAAGAATACCACCCTGAAATACCACTATTTTCTTCAGTAACACCTTGGCTAGACCTACACAAAAGATGGTCCCTGAATTGTGCAGGCAAAGTGCTCAATTACTAATATCAAACTGGCAATAGCACCATTCTTCCTTTGAAAATAGATTACAGTCATTCCACGTGCAGAAAGAGAAAAGATGGTGTCCTTGGATAAAAGAATGACTATATTCAACAACAATGCTGTTTTATTTAACTGTTTGTTATTAAGCAAAATGTGGCCAAACCTCTATTTCTTGTGCACTATTTGCAAAGCATGTCCTGCTCAGACCACACTGTCCTCTTTGCTCTGAATTTAGATYTCTTTTTTGTTATTCTGGTAACAGCCTTGCTTCTCGCAGTGAAAAAAATAAAATCTCCATGATGTTACGATGGTGTGAAGTGAAGAGAAACTGCCACAGGAAACCAGTCCAGTACTTTCTATGTAGTGTTACCTGAGCGGGACTTTTGCTTGACTAATGGACCACGTAATTGTATTGTAAATGTTGGGTTGAGACCTAGCTGTCAAGATTTTACTTCTTTCACAACTGCAGAAGCTATTTGTGTTTTTCTTTGCCTTGAAATTTCATTATACTACCTAACACTTCAGCTAGGAAGTGCCAGAGTCATCCAAGTCAGCCATTTGGGACCTAACCAAATTGTGAACCTTCACCTCTAAGGGTAAAATGCTTCTGAATGCAGTAACCCACCTCACATGCTCCCCTGTATTACATTACAAAGTTGAAAAGAAATTAATTATGTCAATAAGTGAATAGTCTCTTTTTCATACACTGCCCCCCCAACCTTGATTCTCTGCTATTTTTTGGGAAACAATTATTTCTAATATTTAAAGAACAATGTTTAAAAAAAATTACTGAATTTGTTCTTTTCAAAGTAAGCATGAGGAGGGTATGCACCCTCTGATAATGTGATGGTGACTGATTTCTCTTTTAATAGCATTATCTGCATGTGTCTTATTGTAGGGCCCTTCTAGGTACAGTAAAGAAACTAGTATGTTAATTGAAACGTATGTAGGGAATAGAAAAAGACTGTCCATCTGTCCCAGTTATTTTGAGACAGGCTCACCTGTGCCGGAGCAGTGCAGCAGCAGGCTGTACCCTCTGACCTGAAGATGTTAAAACGTTGGAAACTGTGGCAGCAGCCRTAAAATAGGAAATAGTGGGAAGATGGACCATGGGAGAGAATGGGCAGAGGAAGCCTCCTGGAAAGGGAGGGGAAATAAAGAAAACTGTGACCCTCTCATCTTCTTTAAACTACTTAAATCTATAAATTGTTAGAAGGACATTTAATAATTTAGTCTTTTGCTAAAAATACAGCCTGAAACTATGATCTGAGAGGATCACAGTGCTCTGACCACAGAAATAGCTGGTACTTTTGAGCACCACATGGATTTCAGCTGGTTAATCCAATATTGAAAAACATTCCTTAAAACAATTACACAAGTCTCTAACACCATCACTTTCCCAAGAGGACAAAGGTACACAACAGAAGTTGCGTGAAATACCCAAGACATTCAGAAAACACCTTGCTCTGTTTTTTATATCAGCAGATGCCTGAAGTGTCAACACTGCTGTAAATCATACCAAGGTATAGAAGACAATGCTGGACAGACTATTGGATAAGCTCTGTATTTCACATCAGCAGAGTTGTAAATATGATTTATTCTTAGGAATATGTCATCTTCTGAGAAATCACTGTATGTTTTATATACTGCCTTCTGAATCCTTTTATCAGAGTAGGAGTAGTAGATCCTACTACTGTCTAATTAAATGTGAATTACAAGTTCCATTATATAAGCTCTCTTTCACACGCTCCGCTTTATTCCTGGTATGTCACAGAGGTGAAAAAAAAATCCAAACTATGAAAATGAAATTTCCAAGTAAAATGCTGTAGGACCGAAGTTTTCCATGTGTGGTTTCTGCAGAGAGAAGCATAGTTTTAAAAGTTTGAGTCGCATYCATATAGCTAGCTTCCAACATGTGTTAAAATCATGCACGAAAGTCAGGGTGCACGCTGCAGTAAGAATTTGTGCACATCTGCAAATAACTTGACAGGGAATCAATTTCTTTTCACACTTCAACATTTCACTTCTGTGTATTTTTTTGCAACTTGCTGAGATCTAATGCCAAGCCAGATTTGGCGGAAATGACTTCAGTCATTTGAAACTGAGCTCTTGAAGCTTTTTATGGAACTGGATTGAAAGAATGCTAATTCCATCTGTGTTTGTTCAGAATGATGGTGATTCCTAAGCACAGCAGAGTTTTCTGGTGAATGGTTAAGTTCAGCCGGGAGTGCTGCGAAATGCTTTAGCTAAATCTAGACTTCTCAAAAGCCTGACTAACCTGGCAAAGTTTATATTGCTTTCAGGATGTCAGGACTGTAAAAAAAAAAAACAGCAGGAGGTAGGAAGAGAAGTAAGTGTCAAGGCTAACTGCCTCCTCAGAAATTAAAATGGCAACAACAGGGTGCCCCAAATCTTCTAATGTTGTGGGCTGGATGCCAGTTTTGCTCCTCCCTCATAAGGCAGCTGTGGCTTGCAAGGTTTGGGAGGCTTGCGAGTGGCTTGTGTGGGCAGCTACAGCTGAAGCCCGTATCCAACACAAGCCCACCCAGGCTGTCCTTGAGGCTGCCCCTTGCTGCAGCGTAGTTTCCTACTCTGTTTTCTGAACACTGCCTATGTCTCCCAATGCACAGAAAATATTTCCAAGCCAAATGGAGAAAATACTGAGCTGTGACAGGACCCCAGCCTGGCCAGTGCACAAAACTAACTTTCCTCTCCTTCCACACCCTGCCCTTTACTGGAAAGAGATACCAAAGGCTTCCCCAGGCTGCCTGTGGGAGACCCGATCATAAAGTGGTGCAGGTAACACTTGTCCAGCAAAAGTCTGCACAGTGCAAGTCACCGCAACATTTTTTGGTGTCAGCTATGCTTAAGAATTCAGCTTATAACAGGTTCATGCCTCACATCATACAGGTGYCATACTTCTTATTTGAACTGTGCTCTAAGCTTCATGGTACACAAAGCAGCAGGTGTAAGCCAGAAGAGTTTGGGATGCTACAAGAACATAGAAATAAACTTATGGTCAAAACTTAAATCCCTCCTGCAGAGCAGGAGCTTTGCTCCTAGTTTGCTGAGTACCTGTGCTACTTCTATCACTGCTGTTCTGTGGTGTCTCTGGGTTGGAGCTAACCAGAGTGGTTTTTACCCAGGTTAGCATAACCTGACAGTGAGTTGCTTTCTCAGGCCAGGACACTTAGCCTCCACATATATGATTATCACCAAAATGTCAAGGGAGTGATTTTTGAGTGGGGAGAGGAAATTTAGAGTAAAATCTGCCTAAAAGTCTACAGCAGCTCTGCAGTGATGACATCACCCAGCTTGAAATTGCCAAGCTTGGTATTATTTTGAAGTACTTTTGCAGACTGTTGTCTACCATGCTCAGGTTAAATGAAACAGTGTGAGACACCTACCAGGAGTGTGGAAAATGCATCTAACCTAGAAAATGGCAGATAATTATGTTATTAGAAGTGCATTTTGATGCCTAAGTCCAGGGCATTTTTTGCCAGAGAACTTCAGGATCAATCTCAAGAAGTCCATGTATACTCTGGTAGGATTCGTGTATTATTCCTTTGGCTACAATATGTCACTCCAAAGCTTACAAGCAGAAAAGCAGAGAGAGTATGGCATTATTTTTGCTGGAAAAGCAAAGTTGGAAATAATTAATAAGTGTCTCTTCTGTCATACACAGAATCCAGTAAAATTATGACTGGGTAGAGCACGCCGAAGCAAAGAGAGCATTAGAAAAGACCTGTATTCAATTACCTCATCTCTGTCTCCTGCAAGCGTGTGTCTGTTTCTATATCAAGATTCCCGTTCTTGGCTACATGGAATAAAATGGCAGTAATAAAGTTTGAACATCTCAGGCTGCCAAAGAGGAACATTGTTTGGAAGCATGGAAGCAGGCGGCTCACACCCCGTGAGGTCTTCACACCCAGAAATGGCAGGTGTGCTAAAGTTTTTGCATATCTGATTTTAATAGAATGTAAAGAGCATTTAAATGACTAATTTATCTTCTTAAATCAATTTTAGGCATTTTATCCATGCTGATTGGAGATGCCTTTGGGAAAACTCTTAGTCAGGAATGGTGCAGTATGAATTTGCCCTGGGTTAGGTAGGACTTTTCCCCTATTTGCATGCTTCTTTTGAATTACAAGGCTTTTCAGCTGCTGCTGTCACAAGGTCCTGCAAAATACGTCTTCTCCCGAGATACCTATGCTACTGGTTTCCAACATAGCCTACGCAGTAAAATAAAGGGCCTCCCCATTATCCTTTGGATACCTTGGAGTTATTTATTGGAGTGCAGACCTAAACCTCAGCTGCTTAAACCTTAAGCAGCTGTCTTCGCCAGGGAGGTTCTCCTTGTCAAAAAGGGCTCACAGGAAAATTAAATGTATGTAAATCTGGCAAATAATGTAGATGCTGATTGAATCTGGTAAAGTGTAAAATAAAGAAATGAATAAAGAATTGTTTCTGTTATTTGGATTTTGTGGTTGACTGCTGCAGCTTATGACTAGCCATCTATTTGGCAGCTTTAGAAGAAAGTAAGTAAAAYGTCAGCAAGTTAGTGAGAAATTACTGGAAAGAAAGTTCAGAGGAACATCTGACAGCTAATACGCATGCTTCCCGTTAAGCAATGGGAAGGTTTGTAAGAAAAGTCTGAACTAAAGGTAGGACTCAGCTTAACGTGAATTGCTACAGGGAAGGAGCTGCAAGGGAGAGATCCCCCAGCTCAAGGATGGAAATGCCATCTGAGAAAGGGCAGAGCTGATGTAGAAGAGCAATCATTAGGGAGACCTAGATTTAGTTGCACAGATCTTGTGCTTGGTATGTTAAATAAATTGTCTGCCTTGGCAGTAAGACTGTACCCAGGACTCCCAGTGGGGAAGGCATAATAGAGAGTGCTGAGCATTTCATGTATGTTGCATGTACCCCATTTTTTAAGCTCTGCAACCCGAGAAGTGTATCTTCATGTTTTCCAATCACCCAATGCAAGCCAAGATAGCCAGTTAAGGCAAACTTTCTTCTCCTTTAGTCTGGTTAAGGTAAAAGTAAATTAATAAATTGGCAAAATCCAAATACAGAGTAAGTACCTTCCAAGTTTGCAGAACCAAACGAAAAAATGAGAGCTATTCACCATGTGAATACCACCTCTACTTACTGTACGTATCCAGGTAATACACGTGCAATGACTTTCCAGGTCCTTGGTTAAGGATCTGTTTGTCACACATTTCCAGGCTGCATTCACCGGAAAGTATCTGCGTTTAGGGATGCCACTTGTTTTTACACTCCAATCAATTCATCCTCCAGATCTGAATGAGGAACCTATATTTTCTTGTGCTGTGCTCTCCAGCTTTTGACAGGTAACATCTCTTGGGCCTGGCTGTACCCGATTATTACATGCGCAGAGGATAAACAGAATTTGCTAGTTACTGCTCAGCAGGGCTACAGGCATGTGTCCCAGAGACAAAGTGCTCAGAGGCTGCCCTGGTTTAATGAGTTCATTCAGCTATTCTACTCTACCACCCTTACTTAAGCTCACACAACCGGTTTTAGGTCTGCACTGGGAATCTCTTGAAAAATAGTATTTTCTGACTGTCTTATTTAAAACGTGGATGAGTTCTCTGATCTGGTTCATTGTCCTTTGCTGGTACAGCTATGAGAGTGGAGCCAGAATATGAGTGAGGCCACTGATAGATGAAAATGGGAGAGAGGAAGGGAACTGCTTAAACACACATTGCAATGAATGGGTTGAACCAGGGTTGAACTACAGATGAAACCTGACATGAATTGTTAACCCATCGTGTGGCAACCGATCACTCTCTTTCATGGAGCAGAGTAAATTGTCAAATGCTACATGTGTTGGGCTTATATTTCACAGAAACATGCAACTTGCTAATCATACTTTACTGAACTACACAGCTGAGATTAACACAATAGTAGCCACTTTGGCATGAGAAATGGCTTTGGAGGAAACCAAACCCCAAGCCTGTCTTTGAAGGCTACTGTCTTTGACAACCATCTTTTCCTTGGTGAATACCTTTTATTCATGCAGCACAGCTGGATGGACTAACTGCACTTTCCCAAGTGTTGAATTATGGTTTCAGTGTCTCAGGCCCTTGGAAAGTCTGTGAGAACTTGGTCAGTGAAATAAATCCTTAAGTGTGAATAAGTTTACAAGGGGTAATTTGAAAGGCAGCTACTTGCAATGCTCAAAAGCAGGTGCCCTCCTGGGAAGACTCGCTTCTTTCCCTTAGAAACATGATAAATATATATTTCTGCATCTTAATATTACAATGATGCATATTACCTTCAGATGTACTCTGGGATCCACCAGGCTAGATTCTGTCCTTTTCTATGGCAAGAGGCAACTCCAGTCTCAAAATGCTCACAGGTAAAATACTTGCATTAATATATTGAGTTTACAAAGCTAAAGGCCTTCAGATCTGTAAATACAAGTGCTTAAGCTGTGGAAAACCTTTAAGCTGAGAACAGTTAGAGAATGGGAGTGTATCAGGGCAAAACTATTAGATACACTCATCTTGATCTTATTCTTCCTCATACTTACAGCCACTGCTGAAGACAGAAGGGCAGACTACATGGGCCCATGGCATGAAGCATCCTTATCAACTCTTAGGTTCCCGTTCACCACAGTTAACAATGTCTTGGTGCCAACGGAGTAAGTGCCCAAACTCTGGCAGGGCCATCTACCCAAGGACGTGAAGGAAAGCTTGGGACATCCAAGCGCTTAATTAACATCTCCCAAGGTATTACATTGTACCACAGCAGTTAAACCATCCTTCCTGTCTGCTGTCTGAGGACACGRATGGTTCCACTTCTCCAGCTGGTTTTAGCTATGAACTACCCTGATGTCCAAGGGGTTATGCCCCTACTGCTATACAAAAATAAGGGACACACCTGTTCCAGAAGATTTTGCAGGGGATATCCCTGAGATGAGACTGGTGAACAGCTGCTTTGAAATAAAAAGATTTCTCTGCAGAACAGGGAGATGCTTTCAGGTCTTTGGGAATGGCATCCAGTTTTAACTTTCTGCATGTGTGTTTGAACTGGAAAATGAGACATCTTTGCCACATTACATGGTTTGTAAGAAAATAAATAAGAATACACGCAAGGAAGTAGGAACGGACAGAGCCACCCCTGCCAAAGGATGTTTATGCCAACAGAAAGCATTGTCCCACATCTCAAGGAAAACATGATTAACAGTGCCGTGCTGATCTTAATCAGATTTATTGAGACAAACGTTGAAAATCCAGCATGTGTGTGTGTCGGGGGTAACTAAAGGGAAAAAAAAAAAAAAAAAAAGGCCAGATAAAAATGCCCAGAGGGAGTGAGCTAATGACTATCTTCCCATTACCTCATGGGATCATTAGGTCGACATGATCTCGCCGCGGCCAGCACCGGAGCCACCTCCCCGCCGGGACGGAGGCCGGAGGCCTTTCCCTTCCCCTCCACACAGGTGCAGCCCCGCAGCGGGAGGCGCTGGCCCGCCGCCATGTCGGGAGGCCGGGGGCGCCCTCAGGGGCGCCCCCGGCCTCCCGACATGGCGGCGGGCCCGGGGTGGGGGGCGGGCGGGTAACGTKGGGCAGGCACCCCCGCGCCAGGACGTGGCCAGGGCTGCTCAGCTCCCCGCCCTACCCCCCTTCCCCCGGGGGGCTGCCGGGCAAGGCGGCATTGTTGGCCGCGTCCATCACTCCCCGTCCCCAGCTGACATAATGAATGCGCTTGGACACACCTTCCAGCCCGGCGAAGAGGCGCGCCGCGTCTCCACGGAGAGCCCCGCCGAGCTCTCTGCTCCGTTCCCCTCAGCCCTCGGGGAGGCGCCCCGCAAGCCCGCCCGGCCCCATAGCCCGGCGCCCCGTCCCAGCCCAGTGAGGGGCCGCGGCGGCCGGGCTGGGCTGGGCCGGGCAGGGCGAGGGGGGGTAAAAGCCCTCGCTATGCTGCCCAGCGCCCTGTACTGGGACCTGGTGGGCTCCTCGGCTCTCCTCAACCTGCCGGCGGCGCCGGGCTTCGGCAACCTGGGCAAAAGTTTCCTCATCGAGAACTTGCTGCGGGCCGGGGCGCCGCCGAGCCCTGCCCAGCTCCGTCCCCTCCCCGCCAGCCCCGTCCCTCTCAAGCTGTGCCCCGCGGCGGAACAAATCAGCCCCTCAGGGGGTCCCTACCCGACAAGATGGGCTTTTCAAGTGCTTAACCCCTCCGCGGCGGACAGCGGCCGCCTGCCAGCGCGGGCTCCGGCGGYGGAGAGAGGCGGCGTCTTCCCGCCGGCAGCCACAGGTGAGCGCCAGCCCCTTCCCGCGTCCCGCCGCCGGGGAGACGGGACAGAAGGGGCTTCGCGAGGGCYCGGCCCCGCGCCTCCGCCCGGCGGGGACGGCCGCAGGGAGAGACGCGGCCGCTCCCCTCCTGCCAGCCGCTCCGACGAGCCCGGAGGCGGCGGAGGGACGCCGTGCCCCGCTGGGTGCCGAACCGCCGGGGCAGCCTCCCCGCGGTGGGGTGCTGCCGGCGGAAGGCTTCACTCTGCCGCTGGCGACRGGACCCCGAGGCGCGGACGAGGGGCCGGTCGTGAGGGCAGCCGGTCGGCGGATTGAAACTGCGCGGGCCGACGCACCTGTGGGTGTAGTGAGTGCGGCAAAGCCGTGTGGTGGTAGTGACGGGGCTTTTAACTGCCCTTAATTGCAGTTCTTTCAGGTCTACTACTTTCTTCACAGCCTGAAGGGGTGGTAAAAGAGCGTTACCGCGGACAGGGCTCCGGGAAGGTCTGAAATTCCCAGTTTTGGGAGAAAGACGAGCGGTCCCGACCCCCTCGGTAGCGATAGCTCGGGAGGCAGGAGGCAGCAGCCCCCTCCCAGGTGCCCCGTCCCAGGGGGACAGCAAGGGGCGAGGGATCGGGCTCTTCCTACCAAAAGGAAAATTAATTCAGGCAGAGCAGGCAATTTTCTGGAAGTTTTGACAAAACCAGGGGCGCAAAAATATCTGTAAAGCTGTGTAAAAGGTCTGTAATTAGCAGTTGGGTCCGGTGTTGAATTAAAAGGCAGCACTTTTCTGAGTGGTGAGAGATRTGTCCCTTGTGCCGGTTTGACCAGCTCTCCGGCCACCCGGCCTGCCCGGGGTGTTGCTGTCGCGGGGGGTGGCTGCGACTTTCTGTCGAACAGGCCCGCAGTAAGCGGTATCATTGGACTGGAAACAAAAGGTTCTACAAAATAGGTTTTGTTTCTTGAATGTGCCGATTTTCATATAAATATATTTTGTCTGGACGTGAATAGCGTTTTAAAGCATTTTTAGGAATGCGCACTTTGTCAGTCAGGGAACTGTTTGAAGTTGAATCAAAGTTAATTCATAAAATTCGGTATTAGACTCACCATGCATATTGTATTTTGCCTTTCCGTTATAATATATCAATTTATTTCAGCCTTGTGTTCTGTCTTCAGAATTTTTATATATGATCATGCAGTTTGAAATGTACTTAAAATGAAAGTAAGACGAACAGAATCATATTTATTGAAGTAAGGCTTTAAGGTGTGAAGCCAAAAGGCTCGTTTTAGAACGAGAATTAATAACAATTGTTTTCTTTTCAAGCATAATTCTACTTCAGTTAAATCCTACAAACTGTTTTGCAAAATCCAAAACAGTTTTTGATCCTTTAGCATTATGTACTTTAAAGGTAGGCAGGAGAGAGTCAAAGAAGTGTACRTTAACATTTCTGAATATTCCAGACCTCGGCTGCCGTAAGTGTTATCTTAAGCATATCAGTTATTTAAACATGTTTATTTTAACTAACTATAGSCCAGGCCAGGAAACAGGACAAGTATCATCTTTCTGGAATTAGACGCATATTCTCCCCTCCCGCGCCCCCCCCTCCCCCCGAAAAAAAAGGTCTAGAGAAAATGCTACATTTATGTGTACAGAGCACATGTAAAAGGGGAGATAGCAGATGCCCCAGCACTCATTGCTGTAAGTAAACTGTTTCTAAGTATTACAGAAGTTCCTGAATGCCGAATTTTTCAAATGCTTGCTTCCAGGATTAGTTCTTTCTTTGATCGGCCTATAGTGGTATTCGTGAACTTAGCGAAGTGTGGCAGGTCTGCCTAGTGATTTGGAGTCCGATCCTACGTTCCTTCTGATCCCACAGCTCCCAGGGATTTCAGAGGCAGGGTTGGGCAAAAGCACCAGGCTCTTACATTTGAGCAGTGAGAAATACTAGGTTTCCTCATGCGTTATGCACTCAGAAAAAAAGTCTCCTGCGAATGTAGATGATGAAGAACAAAGATGTATACATTCTAACACGGATCTATTGATTCTGATCTGACTTACATGTCTTAAAGTGATGAGGGCTCTTAGGTGTCTGAACTTTCATGCATGTAAATCAGATTGGAATTGTCCTGCTGAGCCAGATTTTGTGGTTTCTAAGGAGTCTCTTCTCTTTAAGTGTAGGCGTATGCTGGGGGAACTGTTCAGACTGGACACTTGCATTTGTGGGTAAGGCTGGGGTGGTCAGGCTGTGTGTTATGTTTCTTGTTTATGCAGTGATAGGGCAAAAGAGTGTTTTGTCAGAATAAGAATTTTAGCCTTCAGGGACTAATGAAGGTATTTTAACTAAGGAATTCATACTACGTGGGGTTTTTTAATTTACTGATTTTTGTGAGTATTCACTGATGTTTGTGAGCTTTTGGAGGAATAAAGTCTTTCCTATTTGGACCCCTCAAATCACATGGCATTTTGGAAAATCTTGGTCTAAGTCTTTAGTAAGATTATTGAACATGATAAAGCAAAATGTTTTTTTAATCTTTCTGAACTAGCAAGTGCTTTATAGATCATGCAGGGACTAAAAGTGCTCTAASAAACTAGCTTGGCATAATCCAGGATTTTTAAAATAAAAAAAAAAATGCTATAGAAAAGAGAATTGAAAAATATCAGATTTTTTGGAATCAGTAATCTGTATTGCTCATGTAGTCCCAAATTCTGGTGAGGTCACCAAAAGTTCTCAGAAWGGAAGGAATATAAAATCACACCAGGGACTGAACTGAATAAGCTGAACCTTTTTACAGTTCCAAAACCAACATGTATCCACAGCACCTATCAAGGAAAGACATTAAGAAAGCACTCCATTTTAGGGTACCTTTTAACACTCCATAAAAGTGCTAAAGAATGAAAATCCTGTATTCTTTCTGTAAACTGAAAAACTCTTATCCATGGCTGCAAAGGAGACTGAGTAAGATGGGACTCTTGATCTGTGACATATGGTCACTATAGCTTTTCCCTTTGTAACTCCTCAGCAGCAGTTTTATCAGCAAGTTTCCATTCCCATAATTTACAGGTTTCAAAGGATTTAGTTTGACCATTTAAAGTGCTTATCTGCATACGTATTTTGAGTTCTCCTCCAAAATTATCCTAAATGAAAAACTGAAAAAGTACTCTCAAAGTATCACACCGTAAGATACATCATCTAATGAGTGGGCTTGAAAGAAATATATTTATGTTGTCTGTAAAAGATTAAAATCATCACTTTCCATCATTACACTGATTTTTAAAAATGAAATGTAATCAAATAATAGGTTTTAAAAATTTATTTAGTTTATTTTGACTTAAGAGTACAACTGCATGAGCAAGCAGCATATTACATAAAACTTAAGAAGGAAAAGCAGAAGGAGCATTGTTGCTAGATGATAAACTCACTTGCCGTCTGCAACGGTATGCTGGTTTATACCAGCTTGGGATTCCCGCAGGCTTTCTGGCATCTTGCTCTGAAGCTCCAGTGCTGGTGATGAAACACTGAACTGCGCTCACYGGCTCCAGCGGGCATGGTGAGCACTGTGTTTCTATCTAGCTGAACTGACTTTCTCCTAACCTGTGTGCTATGGGCCTGATTCTTCTCTTTTAAGACCTTTTGCCTTGGTAAAATAAATGCGTAATGCTGTCTTCTGCTTTGTGAGAACTTTGCATACAGTGTGTATTCGTAGCCCTGAGTAGGTAAAGCAGTGCAGAATCTGGTTCTGCTTTTTAAACACTGCATGCCCAGACTGTGTTCTTCCTGGCTAAAAACTTTTAAAAATGCGCTGCTGTAAAGCAGCGTTTCCCAGTGAAACATATTACAGCTATGCAGCTTATACCTCCACTGCCTCTTAAAGGTTGAGGGAAGCTGCAGTTAAAAGTTCTGAGCAAACTAATAGACTCTTAAGTGTGGAGGAAGTCCTCCATTTCTGCTTGCTAATCTGGGATTTGGTCCCTCTCCTTGTACTCCAGTCCTATCATTAACTTCTGGATAAATTAGAAGACTTGACAGTTTTCCTCAGTGTTTTCTGACATAGGAAGATTATCTGGAGGATGATGAGATGCCATCTGTTGTAGCACAGGTGCTTTAAAGAGGTCTACTCCACATCTTTCCTCATGACTTGGTTTCCAGAAGTATTGGCTGACACCAGGTCAGAGTGCCCTCCTTGAGAAATACAAAGTTACTCTGCTACCTGAAATTACTTGAGAAAAGCAGAGATTTTCATAAAATAATTTGCCCTGGAGGAGGATGACAGTAAGTGCTTTACAGCCTGAATATGGTCATTAGTGGTATGACCATGAATATGGTCACATGTGGCAAGAATCTGGCTTTCTGCTTTAATCTTGTCATTTTGATAGATTAACAGAGAAAGGAAACTGAAAAGTGCAATAAAATAAATATAACAGTCAGATACTTCCATTGCAAAACTTGCTGAAAAATTGAGTTTATAGGATTTTTGCCTAAAGCATCAGAATCCAATAGAGCAGAATAAAGTACAGTACATATAACACAAAAGAAAGCAATTAGAACAAGTATATTGTAAACATAAATTGGACTTACAATAATAAACATCCATTCTGTGATATAGATGTAGCTTTTCTTTCTGTTAACATTTGAGTACTTTACATTTTAATGCATTTATCATCATAACGTGCCAGTGAGATAGGAGAGATTTCTACTGCGTAGAGGAGGAGCAAAAAGAAATGAGGTGACTTGCCTAAGGTAGTACAGAAAACTGGTAGCATTGCAGGGAAATAAAACCAAACCTTCCTCTGCAGGCTAACTCTTTGGACCAGGGTCAGTTTTTTTCCCCCTCAGGTGATGACAGCAATTCTATCCTGCAACACTCTTATTTGAATCAATATACCTTATTGCCCATTTTTAGTAAAATCTCTTGTGTTTCTTTATGACAACCAGGAGATACTTGAATTACCAAAATTAAGTGATTTTTTTTCCTTCATTTTGGACCCCCTCTTAGTGAATAAATGCTTATTAATTGTTGATTTCAAACCAACTGGCAGCCAGAGTGTGTCCTCCAGCAACATGTAACACTAACTTTCAGTAAAATAAATGGCAGGAAAGAGCCAAGTGTTTTATCTTGGTTCCCTCTAGGCTTGCAGTAGCCTCTGGAAAGTGCCACCCTCACTCAGGCAACAAGTTGACTAACAAGTCTCAGGATTTTCCTGTTTTGTTGGTGTTTTCTGGGGATAGAAAGTTTCTTTAGGGTGGGGAGATCTATTTGGCATCTTTTCTTATGCCCTGATTGCCAGGAGCACTGAGATACCTTCATTGTTTTAAAAGTTTGTCTTTGGAGACAGAGACATTTCTGTAAGTATCAGAAATCACAGACTGTGTACAGCATCTTTTCCTGTTTCCAGTTAACTTTGTGAGCCTTTTAATAGAATCGTTCTGGGGTGCCCAGCATAACTTAAAAGACTGGCTGCAAAATGGCTTTTAAAGGACAAATCTTTGTTCTCATTGTAAGGTTGCCAGAGCCAGACTAGTGCCAGCTACACTCCAACCCTGCCACCAGTCTGGCAGTCCGGGCTCAGCAGGGCTGGGCAGTGCTCTTGCCTCTGGCAACTCTTGCTGTGCCGTCTCTGAGAAAGGAAGAGGATCCTGACTTTGGTCCTTAGTAAGGTTTAAGCACTGCCAGAAGATCTCAAAGCTGCGCTAAGGAGACCAGTGGTGGGGGTTTGTAGAAAAGCAGTTCACCGAGGGGAAACCGTGGAATCAATCATGCCTTCAGTTAGTGAATTAACTTATGTAAAATGTATTTTGTATTGCAGAATGAGCTGGTCTTCTGAAATCTTGTAGTATATTCTTCATGTTTTTAGAAGACACATGAATGTGATAAGGATTAATCTCATCAGGCAAGTTCTCTACTTGAGTGCAGATTTCAGGTTTCATTGTACTGTGATTTTTTTGCACTAACAAATTCCCCTGAATTTTGGAAGGCAAGTTCTCCGCCTCCATTGCCCACTGAAGGTGTTATGCATTCTTGTGTAATGCAGCTCTGCAAAATAACTCTTACTCTGATTTTTCTAAATGGTACTTTCGTGGTCAGTCATGACCCATAGCAGAATTGGGAAGGTAATTTTTTCAAAATGAAAACAAGTGCAGGTCTATAAAGCAGTAGGAGGCTGTTTCAAACGTCAGATATGTAGACCCTGATCCTTATAAAGTTAGGCACCCAAATATTTTCAGTAACTTGGGCTGTGTTTCTTTGAGGTGAGTCATCATGTTGGAGGATAAGTGGCCTTTGCTTTGTGCTGAAAAGCTCATGAAAGTTTCCCTTGAGAGGCTGCCTTTTTCTGAAGTTATACCACATAATTCTGTTGAGGTATTTTGTACGTATGTTGAGGATTTTACCTCTTCTGCATGAATCTTGGACAATTTGGTGGTGTTAAAGTCCCCACCCCTGGAATCTTGTGACTATGTGAATATCTCAGATTTCAACTTGAAAAAGTATTTCCTTGTACAAATGTAAAAAGACTAAAAACCTCATTTGTTTAAAAAAAAAAAAAGAATAAGAATCCACCATTTGTTATTTTTTCATTCTATCAATGTTTAGCCAACTTTTGTCTGGTTGAAGCTGGCAATACTGCGACAAGTAAAGATTGGTCCAGGCAGGAAATTTTAGCTAATCAGTGCATACTGATAATAAATGGTACATTTTGGCCTATGGTAAGATTTCTAATTAGGGCTGCAACAATGAAAAAACAGTGAATTGTCCTCTTGCAGCATATGACCCTAATTTTGCCTTTCTTGAGGAAATTATTTCTATACAAATTGTAATATGTTTAAAATCAAAGAAAATAACTTTAGTGCCTTTATGGCTGAATTTTATAATTTTTTACAGAGTCTGTATGGCTGTACAGAGGATTGTATTCTTTTGATGTTACCTATGAAGGATAAGGAGAATGTCATAGTAATTTAGCYGTTTAATAAAAAATAGGTGTCTTGTCTAATCTACTTCTTAGATGTCTATTTTAAGGTGATGAATCATTATGTAGAGCTACTTATCTCTTCTCATTGACTGTACAGGAGGCCCAGACAAGGAGCTTAGACAACACACTGAACTTTTAGACAGAGAAGTGACAGTAATGCCCTTTTTGACAAGAACCGGTAAGGAGAAAGTGCTGAGGCACTCTAGCACATGGGCATCTCCTTCAGGACAAGGACAAAATCGGAGACAAAACTGGTAAATCCACAGCTTTCCAGATCCCCGTCTTTCTTCTCGATAGCAAGGCTGTGTACAAGGCATGGAGATGGTGGAAGCCACCTTTACCGCTGACACCAGGAGACCCATGGAGTCTTCAGCAAATGGTGTGGGGTTTGGTTATTGCTTTGGGTTGTCACAGAGGTGAAATCTGACCATGCATTGTCACCAGCCTGAGGCACCCGTGTTTCCTCAGACGGAGAAAAACCAATCATACGTGTACAGCAAATCATGCCCTAATAATAAAGCATGTGAATGATGCCTCTGAAAATTGACAGTGATTCACATGATCTCAGCTAATCCGCAGCGTGACTCTGTCAGCCACTGCATTGCTATAGATGTAAGGAAACAATGATCATGCTGTTAGCACATTCAAGCCCTTTTTGGTGTGACTACTCTGCTAATTTTTGAAAGCCCCACTGAGACCCAACATAAAAATGCAAGCCCACTTCTCACATCCACCTTTTGTGTAGGATTTAAAAATATGTATTTAGAACTTCAAAACCCTTTCTATGAACGTTTGCCAATATTTTAAAACTGATCTGCGTATGCTGCTCTGGTCTGCCCTTTTGGCTGGACTTCCTTTGAGCATTCATGTGGTTGTGTTTTACAGGAATGAATGGGAAGTAAATAGACAGTGACTTTGGGAGTGCAGGAAAGCCAGCTCTGAGGGATGCTGTACCACAGGCTCTTACAGTAAGTTTTGCCAGGTCCAGGTGGTGATGACTGCCTTTGGTGGCATATGGCAGCGGCTGTTCCTTCCTTCTCATGGCCAGGGGCTCCCCTTCAGCTGGCTGAAATGCTTTGGGGGTGCACAACTGCTGCTGGAACATTGCACTCTAAACACAGTAACTGCTGGGGACAGAGCCATGGTTCATTGTGAGGCCCAGGGCTTGTGGTTCAGGAGCAGAAATGGTGCCATGTGGCTCAGCTGGACCACTAACCTGGCAGAGCCGCTGCTGGACTATTTGCAGGGAGCTCTTCATGACATGAAGCTTTCCTGCAGCTTTGCAAAAGCCTGCTTTAATCATTGCCAAGAATGGATGTAGATAGGAAATTGCAGTTTACTTGTGCCCATGAAGTAGGCACAAACCATCCAAGGTTTTCAGATGAAGTGGGATCGTTTTACTGATGATATTTTTAATTTGCCTGCCAGGGCTGGAGCCTGGGCATCACTGTGGAAAGCAGTTCATGTGGGCTTAGCAATACTTGGAGAATTAAAGTKTTCACGCAGCTTGAGGTCTGTCTGTTCCTGTGCTTACTGTGTGTTGTTAGCTGGCTCTAAGCAGCTTTCTGAATCATWCTTTGGAGGTGTTTCAGCTCTCTTCACAGGTTTATACCACATTTTTATCAGTTAGCTTTAAAAAAAACCCAACAAACTAACAGCATGTGCAGTGAAGGAGGCCTGTATGGGTAATACCAGAAGTTTACCATCAGTTCACTTTTCCTTAATGGCCATTTTTCCTTCACCCCTTCCCCCTTTCCTGCTGGCTAATGGCCTGCACTATTTCCTGAGTCACTTCACAACACTAGGATTAGGAAGAGCAAACAGTGTCTTTAATAATAAGTCATTTTAAAATTACATATCCATTTGAACTGAATTGTACTTAGGAACCTTATTCTCAAAATGGTGGATAGTTGGAAGGAAAACTTCTGGTCCCACTCTCAGCATGACTTTTTAGTATGGGAGGGCTTTTGAATTTAGAATATCTTCAGAGCTGGCAGTATGTTTTAAAATACCAGTATCTGAACTAATCTCTGAGTTTTAACACTAGATGAGCTTGAGGTCCATTTGCATGTTTAGTATCATTCTATTGTCTGTTTGTAAAATGCTTTTTATTCACAAAGCTGAATGTAAATGAGCATTATTACTAAAATTTTGCATGCAGCAACTGTGTCAAAAGAATTTATCTTTTGTGAAAAAATAAAAATAAATATTTAATTTTAGATATTTCATCCTTTTATATTTATGACCCAATAAATTTTCTTTTAAAGCATATAGTACAATTTTTGGAGTGCCAAAAGGCACTTATACCATACTCTGATATTTCATTTTCATGCATCTGTGAAGCTAAACCTGTGAAGTCTGACTCTTGTGAAACACTTAGTTCCACACAGTCTCTGTTTTTATGAAATGGAAATCCAAAGCAGAAAAAGAATTAAGTGTCTTGAATATGAATTATTAGGATTTGGCCCCTGGTTAATGTGTACTTCACATGGCTGGAAACAACAGCTACCTTTTGGTTACTGTGTACATCATTCTGGCCAATAAATATAGAACTAATATTCTGACATTTCAGCAATTTTCAGCCTTATGTGAACAGCAAACAATGTTTGTTTCAGATCGCTTGACCAACAAATACTGGTAGAGTGGCCATGATATATGTGAACAGAAAATAAAAGCATAGGCAATGCTTTCTGTACATTGTCCTCAGCACTGATAGGTATTGTGTCATTCCTACAGGTACAATCACAGTATAATTCTGAAATACATGTACGTTAAATATATCATTTTTCTCTGAGCAATTTTCATTCTGTTAATGCAGTTTCACACAGATAGTGAAAGCCATTTAATGAGATGAATATTCTCTGTTGTTTCTATCAAAGATAAAGAAATATACTTGGGTGTGTTAGGTTGAAGCATTAACATTTTTCTCTACATAGAGCTCCCAAGGTACAGCTGAGTATCCCTGTATTATGCCAGAATTTTTTACTGATGTAACTCTGCACTCAAACCGATGTGTAGCAGTTACACAGTGGCTTCAGTAGACGTGACCTGGGGATGTGGTTTGATATACTTGATGTAGAATTCACTTGTGGATCAGTATAGTTGGAGCATATTGAAGAAGTTTATAAACTAGACATACACGTTGGCTATAGACTTAGGGAGACATAATGCCATTGTTTATTCCACAGGATCTAGAATAAATCAGTTTTGAGATATGGTCTCGGGAACCACTTGGTTCAGAGTTATATGAGGATATTGCCTGCATCTTATTTCTTATGTTCTGCCTTAAAGGGATATGCACCACACAGGCAGAAGAGACAGCAGTTGGTTGAGGGAATTAAGTAAAATGCCCAAGAAAGCCAGAAGCATGATTTCTGCTCAAGCCGATGGAATTAGTGCCAAGATCTCTGCTGTTTGCATCATGGTGCTGTGCTAGTGTATTGAATCATTGCCAGCAACATCCATGGAAGTATGTGGCTTGTTTGGAGTTTCCTTAAGCAAAATGTCTCAAGTTTTGACCCTGATCCGTCTCCTGACCTTTATGCTTGCAGCTTGCTTGTTGAGATATTTAGTGAATGGAGAAAACCTATCCTTTCCTATTCCTCTATCTTTATTTGCAGGAGCATGGTATCTATCTGAAGCAACAGCTTATTCGATTCTGATTTATCCAGATATCTCCTGGCTGTATCACATATCATTATGAGCACCACATTATCAAAAAAGAGCAAGGAACTGGAGAGAGTTAAGAAACCATAACAGGGAATATCAAGGACAGGCCAACATGTCTGGCAAAAATTGTATGGCATAAATAATGTGCTGGAGCAATGATTAAAGGGAATAGGGCATTATGGCAGCCAAGAAATATTTGAGACGTGTGAAAAGGAAGAAAAGGAATTGAGTGTGGCACCTTCTGTACACTTTCTATTTTCAGAAGTGGAAGGTTTTACCTGACTGTAAGGGAAACTTGATAATGGCATGAGGAATGTGGCTCCCAAGGAAGGGAGGAAAAGTTCTTCACCTGGGAGTTTGGGAACTGCAGCAGATAAAAGATATTGTCAAGAACAAGTTCTCATGTTCAGGAGGATGGCTGAGATTATCTGGCAGGTCTTTACCTTCTCCATCTCCTGTGCTTCTTCAGTTAGTCAAATCCTTTCCAATTTATACACCTCACCAGTTGCATTGAAGCCCCTCGGATACATAAGATAGGTAATATTTGGCTGCACGTTCTTGACTCTTTTAAGCTCCCTAGGACACAGTTCTATATTTGATGGTCTCGTGTGGAACAGAAGCTTTAGAATACTAATGCCTGATGTAAATCATTCCTTTTTGTAAATGTCTTGAAGCACACACCTCAAATATAGGCAATTAGTTCTTCTTGGAGTATATTTATATTTCATTAGAAACAGCAAAGTGTTGATGAAAAGCTGTAGTAATAAAAYGCTTATCAATTTGTAATTACAGTTGAAGAAACTTTCACCTAAGCTTGTATGAATTCAGAAAAAAAATAGAGGTAAATATTTTAAAAATTTTTAGAGTTAGGCTTCTACAGCGATAGTTTGTTGCTTTGGAAGATCAGCAGATTTGACGGTCAGAAAACTTATTATGGTGCCCTAAAATGTACTCRGGAACCTAATTTTGAGTGATCTTTGTTTTTAATTCTAGTTGAAAAACCTTTAAAAATTAACAACATGGCTTAGATACATTTATCTATTTATCTATCTTTCTTCCTGATTATTGATTTCTTAATTTTTTTTTATCTAAGTGTGCAGTTACTTTTTTTTTTTTCTAATTAATCAGGTTATTTCTACAGATTTGGACACACTACAGTGCAGGGTATAGAGCTGTTTATTTTCTACCTAAACCAAAACAGGAAAGTGACATAAATGTTTTGATGCTGATCACATTTTACAAGCCTACAGTTCTAGCAAGCATGATGTATCTATTTTCAAAAGAAAAAAATATTCCAAGTTTCATAGTTGACTAGTACAAGCAGAAATTAAAAGGTAATTAAGATTAATGGAAAAGCCCATGAGCTTTATAGAAAAAAATCAAGGGATTATTAGATAATGAAGACCTTTCTAAGATTTGGAAGCACTTTTTAGATATAACGGAGATTTTTGATTCATTGGTTCAGAAAATTCTGTAGAAATTTTACCAAATATTACCTAATTCTGTGGAATGATTTTGCAATTTTTTATTGTATTAAGCAGAACCTTCTTCAGCAAGTGGTTTATTTAAATTTAGAGCACTTTCCCAGCAAGAACGAGTTTACCATCAAGATAGCAGAATCAGGCCCTGTAGTTTGTGCCTGTAGAGCTCAGCTGGATCGTCTTACTGCATTTTACAGAATTTATTCATAAAGGTTTCTTATTTTTTGAAGTCCTTATTGGTTTGAGTACTAGTAACAGCATTGGAGTACAAGCAGAAGAGACAGGATTCAGTTTTAGATTCTGGTTTTCTAGGATATCATGCTTATTAAAGTTATTTAAAATAACTTTTTCAGATGCATTATACTCATTATTTTGACTATATTATTTAAACAACGTGTTCAATTTTTTAGGAAAAAACCCCATAATTATAGCAATTACAGAAGTAAATTTCAAATCTGCAGAGTTTCATTCTTGTGATAAATATATTGAGAGTTTTGCATATTATATTGAAGCTACACATGTAAAATAACCTTGCTAAAGTAAAGAGCAATTACTTGGTTTATCATTGTTTGCCTTAAAAATATCACCATCTTGAAAAAAGGCAAAAGAACTTGTGGGGCAGGACTTTACACACTGACTTTTTGGAGGACTGTTGTTATGAATATCACCTAAGCTCAATGGATAATCAATTAGATCTATGCTTTCTTTGCAGCTCTTTCCAAACACTTTTTTCTCCGAGCCCCGCCATTCTACTCAGCATGCTGCGGTGGGTCCTGTCAGCACCCTGCATCCCCCACTGCTTTTCCAAGTAAGTTTTTATGCTTCATCAGTAATGCTTGAGTTATTCTGTAAACCAAAGCAGCAGGATTTAATGTGTTCTGGAAAACTAATTGGTGATGCAATGGCAGCAGCTAATTCCTTAGTAAAATCACAGCAATCCTATTCAGAGGGTTTCCAAAGATTTATCAAACTTAAGTACACTGAGCAATTGTGAGAGGTTTCTAATGGCATTGAGACACCCAGACAGAGCTAACCTAGGAAAGCTCCTTGTTTTCAGTTTGCTAGAAAAGATTCTTTAAAATCAGTAACTCTTTTAAAAATCTGTCTCAATAAACATTTGCAAATAGGAAAAGAAAAGAGCTGAAAGATCTTTAAATGGATGCTGCATTTTAATGTCTGTTAGGGATAAATTATGATTCAGGAAGCCCTAGCATTATTTAAATAAAACAGTCATTCTTCTTGTAGCAGTCAAACGCATGCACATGTTTAATTTATTTTTGTTTTTTAATTATAATGTAAAAAACTGAAGAAGTAAGTTAAAGAGAATTTTGGCCAGTATACAGTATATGTTCAGGATTAAGACCTGGCACACACTTCCATTTAATCCAAATCTAAATTTAACCTTGATTGTGAAGTTTGCGTGCCATAGCGTAAGAATGGATATTCATGATTTTATGTGTTTATGGCTCAGGAGTGCAAACAGAAGAGGCATTTCCTAGCCCTTCAAAGCGGAGAAAAAGCACAAATCGCCTTGCAAACCCAAATGAAAATTGGAGCTTATGCRTGCTCTAGCATATACTTTTTTATCACAGTTGCGTTCAATCCCTTCCTGACTATGTGCATGCGTTTTATGAATGTTTCAGAAGGGCAGTTGCTAAGTTGAATGATTCTTGACAAGTGAGGCAGCAAATGCTGGCAGTTTAATGAGCTGCAAGTTTCTGAGCACCTCTTTAGGGGGCTGACACTTTCCCACAGAGCGTTTTACATGGCCCCGGCTCTCCCACAATGGCTGACAGCACCATGACCAATCACCACTTTCACTTTACTCATCCACACGCGACCTCACCACAATTTTTCACTGTGCAGATGAACTTTAGGAACCATTTCACATTGAAAAGGCCTGGGCAAGGGTCAGTTGCCCTTTTGTATGGCTATAAAGCAATACTCTATGTGCCAGTCTTTTCTCCTGTCTCACATTCCAAGAGATTTTCTGGACACCATTTAAAGCACTTGACTGAAAAATAAAGCAGTGAATGAAACTGACTTTTATAGACTCATTCTAGCTCATCTTCCCATATAACCCTGTCTACCTGAAAAGGGATTTAGTGGATGAGCTGAGTGTATACAGGGACTTGCTGAATACATAGGCCCATTATCAACTGTGGGGATTGTTTATTAACCAGGACTGATACACTACTATTTTGGAAGTGACCTATTAATTGTCCATTTAACTAGAATGTATTGAATTCAAATGAAAAAATGGAAACCATGACTAAAGCTTTTACTTGCTCCTTCAAGGTGGTCTCTGCCATGAAGGCAAATGAAGATTGTTCCACAGATTAAGAGGACATTTATCACTATATATTAGGATACAAAGGAAAGACTTAAAAAAAAAAAAAACCAAAGCAAAACAAAAATCAAACCAGCAACATAGGAAATAGTTGGTAACGGATTCACGTTTATGTCAGCAGAGCACCAAACCTTTTCGCGCACATTCAGAGCGACAGGCTGCAAACTGACTTATTTCATTTTAGTAGAATTGTTGTAGTGTATGAACGACTGCCTATCCAGACATACTGAAAAATCCTTTAATCCACAACCCGAAATTTAGGTTTTGTGTGAACAGTCAGAATGCACTTTGGAATATGGGGTGTTCTTAAAAAAATTCTCTAGGCTAGTCAATTGGGGGTGAGTATTCATTATCCTAAAGACAAGTTTCAAATTTTTTGACCCAGTGGCTATTTGCTAATGCTTGTGAGCATTCTGCTCATCATTAAATTTTGTTTAGTTAATCTTTTAAAATCAGTCACATATTGTGCCTTAGAGTGTGTAGATTCTTCACTATTAAGTTGGGTGTTAAGCTGTACCCTACATACTGCCTGTACGGGAATTAATTGGTGCCTGGGGGCTCTGGCAGGAGGTTGTTTCTTTGCTGATTGACTGTTAACAACCAGCCAGGCAAGACAATTTTAAGGGGTCACATAATCTGGCATTCTCTGTCCTTGGCTGACAACTCCATTGTGGAATGGAGGCCAGGAGGCAAGGACCAGCCCTGTTACACCTCTTCCCTCGCTGGTGTCTCTCGTCCCATGGTGGGGATGAGAGAAGGTACTAGCTCTTCTGCTGTCAGACTATACCTTCCAGTAAACTTGAGAATGCCTGATGGTTCATCAGAAACTGCTCAGAGGCTACCTGGAAAAATTCACCAAATTCGAGCAAGAAGGAGAGAAAACATGCTTGAGGAAGAAGGGCCAGTGTTTGCCCCCAGCTTTGTGGGCGGGATGGGAGCTCGGAGTGGGGGTTGTGAGGGGGCTACACGCTCCTCAGAGAGATATGAACCTGGCTTGCCCTTTGCAGAAACCTCCATTGTGGCATTTTGACTTTTGTTCTGCACATAGTTTACTTTGATTTGGATGGAGTCTGACTGTGTCTCACTGTGTCATAAATATCAGGACAGTAACCAGTAGGTTATGATTTTTTTATCTGGTCTCAGATATAATTTTGAAAATTGAAATACATCTGTGTAAATTTAGACTTATTTATACTGTAACATTTTAAATCATAATAATTACTTTTTGCCACAGGCTGTTATGGGGGACAAATATAAAGATGGGTTCTTAAAGTGTAGAAAAAGTCAAGAAAGGTATGTCTAGCAGAATGCAATGGTCCCTAAATCAGTAATGTTTGATAGTGGCAGTGTATTTTAGGGAAGGATCATTGTACACTTGCTTAGCTTCTGATATTCTTCCTCTACTGGTCACAGCTGGAGGCAGGATAGAGGGGTAATGTATGTAATATCAAACCAGTCACACATACACCACAAAAGTATTTAGTCAACTTTGCAAGACATGCACGCAGACACTTTCTCATCATTATACATACACAGTTCTACAATATCCTCAGTATATGGTTGTTTCTCTGTGGGTGTCTAAAGATACACATACCTATGTGTATATATGTATAATATACAGAAGTTGAAATGTGGTGTAGCCCCAAGGAACAGTTTGTGAAAGCTGCATCTGGGTTTAATTAGTATTTTCAAGAGCATTATATCTATTGAAAAAATGTATTTACAGCTCCCCCCCCTGCTACAGCTGACTAGAATAGATAGACTTTTTCATGAAAGAATGTGCAATCTTTTAGAAAATCTGCTTTACATGGGAATTTTGCCATTGGCTTCGATATGAAAATGATCCTTGACGGAAATCAAACAGCAGCACACCTTTGCAGCTGCTGTAACTATAAACTTGAATGGCAATCTTGGCCCACATATGTGGGAAGGTGGACAACAGGAGGGCAGCTTGCACCTGTGGAGTCTAACTTGCACAGGGTACACACCAAAGCTATCTTTCTGGCTGCCCTCTCACAGAAAGATTGTAGGCGTCAGTGGCTATATAGCCATGGCACAGGTTTCTGAATCAAAGGGCAGCTGTTTCCTGGCCTGCTTGCAACTGCCCCATGCAATTATCACATCCAACGCTTGGTGACAGGCCCTATTCAACTGGCCTCTGGTACTGCTCCCTGGGCGAGCATTGGGGGAAGCCAGGAGCGCTGGAGGCATACCAAGCCTCACCAGGGACTGCTCCCCATACACAACATCCTTCTAGGGGAGAGGGAGCATGGGAAAGCACTATGGCTTTAGGCTTTATTGGGTGTGAGGAAGGCGAGAGATTTATCTGGATTTGGGTTTTGTGTGCTCTTTGTGAGGCCAATGAAGGGACAATGCCACCATTTCTACTTCTCCACTGCAGCTCTTTCCCCCAACTTTGAGGCTGTTTTCCAGGGTGGGGTTCCCTCTAGGCATGGATCAAGGGGATGTGATTGGATTCATTGAAAACTGCCCTCCCAGGACTTGCTATGAGATGTCAAAGGATTAGAAATGAGGCTGAAAGGAGTAAGTTCAAGTACTCCCCAAATCCTGTAATAAAGAAATTGCTGCGGTTTCCAGAATGAGTAAGTGAATGGCCAGGGATTTTCTGAGAAATAGTTCACTCTGAAAGCCTTTCGTTAGTAAACAAAACTAAAGAAAGCCTATTTAGTTTCTTTGAATCAGTATTACAGACCACTCTTATCTGGCTCTACATTTCACACAAGGAGAAAATAAACTCCTAGGAAAACTTACTGCAGTTTACTCAGTGATGATAATGTGCAAAGGAAAGTGGAAAAGTTTCTCCCTGACTATATTGAATTTTACATTAGCATGGGCCCTGTGTTCATGTTCCTCTATGAACTCATCTGATTTACTTTTTACCATGTCAAGGGGAGACTTTTGACCACTGACAACACCTCTAGATCCAAGTAAGGATTTAGTCCTTAATGAACGTGACTGAAGCATTACGACACACATGTAACACCAACAAATCAAAAGTGGGACAGTAGTCTGCTAGCATTATAATGAACAGCACTTAATATTTCTCTGATATGTGTTAGGTATTATGTGAAACTCTCATCCATTTCCACTAGGAGAGGAAAGTGTCCTGCCTCTTCTGACCCAGGAGTCTAACTCCAAAGCCCGGAGAGGTATATTAAGAAGAGCTGTCTTTTCCGAAGACCAGAGAAAAGCTTTGGAGAAAATGTTTCAGAAGCAGAAGTATATCAGTAAAACAGACAGGAAGAAACTGGCCATTAACCTGGGTCTAAAGGAGTCTCAGGTAAGGRATGACAGAACATCTGTGACTTTCTGTCTTTTTGAGGAAAAATCTTTAAAATGGCTTTGAAGAAGGAAAATTGAACAGCCCAGGGGCAGCCCTGAGCTCCTTCACTGAGCAAAGACCTCAGTAAATCAATGGCAGTTTTAACCAAGGAATGCTTGAACAGGTTCCTAGTTTATTTCCTGAAAGTGTACATTCAAAAGTTGATTGCTCCATTTTCACACAAAGTGGGAGAAACATGACTCATTTCCAACTCCCATTTTGCTGTCTGACAGAGCCCCCTCAGGAGCTTTGCGGTAGGGAACTATGCCCCATCCCACTGCCTGATAGGCAGTGATCCAGGCAGAAAACAGCAGAGCATAGAGCCCTCCTGCATTCCTCTGAGCACCCTTTGCACTCGCAGGTGAACAGCTAGTGACAGTGCAATCAACAGCACTGCTCTGAAACCATTCTGCCCCAAGAGACAGGCAACCATCCCTACAGAAACAAACTTAGCTGCACAAGGAAAGAGATCCTCAGAGCTGAGAGCAACTCTAGAAGGAAAAATTTTGCAGGGTGACCTTCTAAAATGCTCCCACTTTACTTACCAATTCACATTTCATGGGATTTTTCACATGAGTCTGAGTTGGCCTACTGCAGGACTTTAGAGTTTAGCTGAGGGTCTAATACCTCCAGTAAGCTGCTCTAACTGAATGAGTATGTTAATGGTGGTGCCGAGTGGCAGTAGCGCAATCTGGAATCTCAGGGCCCTGACCTAGCCGCAGATAAAAACAAAGGAAAAGTGCCTGTCTTGAAGAGCACAAAACCTGAAAGAAACTGGAAAAAATGTTTGTGAGGGCATGTAACAGCAGAAAGTGAACATGGTAGCTGCTGGCAGGTGGGATTCTGAAGGTGCTGGAGTAGACGCAGATCTCTAGAGTACAGCTGAAAGAGAGTGAGAGAGTGACAGTACAATTTTATTTCTTTGCATGCAGCCGGAGTGAAAGTGYTTAAGATATGTATGGCAGAAGCTGTCTGGGGGGCAGAAAAGCCTGGGAATGGCGATGGGAGCTCTCATCATGTTTGTCTTGGAGATCTTCAGAACTTGACAAGACCCTCAACAATTTGATCCAGCTTTGCAGTTGGYCCCACTTTGTGTGGGAGCTTAGATGTTGTGGTCTGTAGTGGTTCTTTGCAACCTGAATGACTCCGTTGCAAGCACTGCAACTATAAACAAAAAAAAGAAGCACAGTGTGGTGCTTCTCAGTGTGATGAACAGAGCTGTAATCTCTGTAGGCTAAACTATTTCAATGAAAATGTGCAATTGCACTCACCAGTGTGCTGCCTAAAAATTTCCCAATATGCAGCCTAATATTACAATTATTTCCTTGAGTTTTTCATCTGTGTTCTTGATATTCAAGAGAGCCTGGGGGAGTAAAAAATAATGGAATGACACATAGATAACAACTACCCGTACAGGAAAATAATTTCGTGATAATGATAGACCAGATGATATCTATGTCTTTTTAATTTTTTTTTTCCTCGTGAAAGGAAGAGCAGTTGCCGTGAAGGTTACTTCTTCAAGTTTCTGACTAGTTGTGCTGGTCAATACAGTACCTGCCATCTAAGGCAATGATTTTCAAACTTTTGAAAGCATAGCCCCTTTGTCTTCATATCAARTATCTGAATACTAGAACTAGATGCAAATATTTAAGGGAAAATTGAACACAATCTGAATAATTTGATTGATCTCCCCCATTTCTTCTCTTTATGTAAAACCAGTTGCTAGATCTGTATTTCCCCAGGCTTTTCCCAGCATTTCATAAATGCCTTTGAACGCTTGTGATCAAGCTTTGCAACTCGAAGTTTTTGAAAAATGGATTTTATCTCAAAAGCACATGGATTCTAGGCAACTCCTGGAAAACTGTAGTCAGGCAGACAAAATGTCTTTAAATCCTCACTACTGTGTCATATGTCATAACACACATTTTGAAGCTATATGGCCAAGCTGTTTTTAGCTATGCTTGGAATGGGACAGTCATAGTTCTTAGAGCCTCTTTTAAATAGAAGGCTTCACATCGCCAGTAATATCACTTAGTTTTGTTAATGATGATGCTAATTTACTCTGAGAATCCTTGTCTGTCTAGAAGGATGTTGCTATAGGAAATTGCTCTATCCCTAGCCACTGGGCTGTCCTTTTTCCAGTCTAAGCCAAATAATCACCTGTTTGAGGTGGTAAAAGTCAAGGAGAGTATTTGGCCCACCTGTAGTAAATAGTGATGGGAAAATCCTCAGATAATGTCAATCAGTCAGATTCACCGAATCTATATAACAATGAATAAGGAAAGAATATGAAACTAAGGGGATAGAAAGAAAAAAAAAAACTATGTTAGGGCAAAGTTGTTTAAAGAAAAGAATGATAATAAGCTCTCATTAATTTGCAAACAGGTGAAAATTTGGTTTCAGAATCGAAGGATGAAATGGCGAAACTCCAAAGAAAAAGAAGTGCTTTCAAACAGGTGCCTCCAAGAAGAAGGTCTTCAGGAGAACTACCTCTCACGATCCACCATGAATTTTACCTCCCCGTGCCCATCTGTGTGGGAAGTGTCTCAGGAGCAGGCAAGTCCAAGGTGGAGGGAGAATTCTCCAGGAAATACTGAAAGATTGACTAGTACACAACCACCTCCAAGAGCAAATTCATCGCAGAGCCCACTGTATTTGCATCCTGACCAAGACACTGCAAATAAGGCAGTTACATCATCAGCCTAAGGAAATAGGGGCAGTTCGTAAATTGAGTGGAGAGCACAGGCTTCAAATGAGCAGTCTTCTAAGACTAACAATATTTGGACATTGTAAAGCTAACTAGTGTATGCCTCATAAATTTGCTAAAGTCTAACACCATTAAAATGACAAACAACTAATGATTTAAGAAGTATTTTTCAATACTCAGTCTTTTCTTGTGTCTTTTCCAGTCTTGTACTGACCTTAAAAGTGAAATAGGAACTGATGGTAAGTAAAATGAAGTGAAGTACATGAAGCTGAAGTTGTGCTCTGATTTATACATCTGCGCTGTATACGATATCCATTAAAAACACACTGATAGAGAATCACTTTTATCTCTCATCGCAGTCAGACCAATTAATTTCTTTTGTGCACAAGAATAACCCTGTTTCCCTCAAGATAGTAAGTTGCTTTGGGTTCTTTTTGAAATTCATTAAATGACACAATAGGTTCATATTAGACAAAAATAAGCATTTTTTAGTATGTTTTCTCCATCTGTCCTCACCTATATCAGTATTCAGTTAGTTTTAAATAGCGTGGTCACAGGTCAGCTGGTAACCCTTGTAAAGTATGCAACAGTAAAAGACAACCAACCAACCCTATAAAATATTCTGTGTTTAAATCACTTTGATTTGAATRCGTACTGGGAAACGCAATTCACTAACTCCTGTCTTTTCTCCTGTGGATGAACCTTCCAGCATTCTTAACTCTGAATTTCAGTGGCTTTTGTCAGACTGTTAGTGCAATCTCTTGTAGTCTCTTCTGTATTTCAAAACTGTAATGGCGATACGCAGAACTGTAGCCCAAATGCACTAAGCAGCAGAACTATAATTGGAATAATTGCCACTACAGCCATCTCAGAGAAGTACTTACAGAGATGGCATACCGTAGTAGCATTATTCCTGACATTCCTATTTAAACTGGTGCCAATAAGTACACATTAGCATATGTCTGTATCAAAGACAGGACAGTATTCTGTGTAATACAAGTAGCCTGAAATAATATTATTAAAACTGCTTTACTTAAAATGATTTGCTTTCTTCATCCACTTTAAGGAAATCACTCTATGAATTTAAGTATCATTTTTTTTGTTTATTTGCAAGGCTTTATAGCTCAAAATGGAAGCAGAACTTTTTTTTCTTTATCATACATTTATGAATGCATTTGTTGAGAAGAAAGACTAAAGGGATTTTATGTTACAGGCAAAACCTTTTGGAGAACATTATGGTTTTATAGGGACTATTTCATTCCTGGCAGATTCATATATTTTGTAGTCAAAAGAGATGATTATGATAATCTAGTCTGGCTTTCCTCATCATGCATGCTATGAATGTTTCTAATTATTCTTGCCTTGAGCTCCAGAGCTTTTTGAACTGTATTGTACGTCTTTCAAAAAGACATACAATTGTTACTTAATGTTTTACCTTTTGGTAGATGACCTACTATTCCCCTTGTTACGTTGTACTATCTGGGAGGTAAAGTTTAGATACACTTGCAGCTAAAAAACTTGAGACTGAAATGATGAAGCTTGTATCATGAACTGTATGCATGATCAGGTGAGTTTTGTATCCCGCCTTGTGCATGTCCTGCCTTCTAAGTGGTCAACTGTGCAGTCCTAGCCTTGCACTATATGTCATTCTTTGCATATGATTTCCTATGCTTGTCTTAAAGAAAAAAGAAATTACAGAAAAATTAAGAAGTCATCTCTTCCTGTGGTTACAAAGCGTAAGCTGCCTAGATACCTGCCCTCAGAAGGCATTTGAACACGTTTAGTATGCTATGTGTTATATGCTATTCAGTAACGTGAGAAGTTTATTCCTATCCTGCGACTGAAATCCCAGAACCAACTCATATTCTGCCTGAAACGTTTAGGGATGGACRGACAGATTGTGCACACATGGGGATGAATTTACTCTCTAATTGTCCTGTTGAAGTCATAGACATGTGCTGTTTGACTAACTCCTACCTGGAGGACCAGCAAGTGTTGGTGGCCCAGATTCTTCTGAAATGGCATTTGCTAGTGTCTGCCTTCAATGAAAGACAGGCAGGTATTACCAAATTACCATCAAATGATCAAGTGGACGTACACGTGTGTGTGGGAATTCATCAGTGCTTCCTGTTTTGGAGGAAATCAGTGTATGGTGGGGGTGGTAGGGGTTTTCCCATCTCACCTTTCAGGGAAAGGGAGTGTTCACAGCTGCTCATATTCTTTTACTGCAAGTCAGTCAAGCATCAGCGTTAGAAGCAACACTTCTGGAGAGGGGAGATGGGATTCAGAGTGCTCCCTGGGAAATTCTTTCAGTTGATGGTGTTACAAGTACCGAATGTGAACTCCTGTCAAAACTCTGAGCTGATGTGCTAAACAGAATACATTTGAAGGATGTCTTGCTGAGGCAAAGATCAAACAAGGCTCATGCAGAATTGGTTTTACAGTTACAATGTTATATGTGTTTTAAATTGAGCAAGTTCTGGTTTCACTGTAGCCTATTAAAACTTAGACCATTTCACAGCCCTCCAAATCTCTTAACACCTCCTACCAGTATTCTTATTCCACAGCTAGAATAAAGTTTCGATATGCCAGATAAAACATTCTTTACTTGAAAATGCTGATCAAGCTTTCGTAAAAACCCTAAAAGTATACATGTGAATTTTGAATTATACCTAAAATAGTCTGATTCAATTAGTCAATATGTATTTAGGCCCATGACACATACAACCTTGATTCCTCTCATTTTAAGCTATTTAAAGGAGAAGTTTCCCTTCAGTCCATACTGTGAAAACTTGGTAAATGAGAAACAGCACCCAGTATGAATACAAAAATATTATATACTTACAGTGCCAGCCTTTTCTGTGTGAAGGATCAAGTAGTATTTGTTTTCTTCAAATAATGTATGCACACTAGTTATAAAAGAACAAAGCACAAATTATACGCAAAATCCCCAGCAGGTGTTTGAAGTGCTTTGTGACAGGCACATTGCAGAGGTGTAAGGCATAGAATGCATCTGGTATTACGGAGTGACGTGATAGATACCCATGGCACCTCACAGTTAAAACCCGCAACATATCACTTCGACTTCAAATACATGATCTGGTGGATGACCTTGCAGCATGGTTGTAGGGTATCTATCTGAGATATTTCCTATGTGTGGCATTTTGAGACTACAGTTCCAGGCTGTAGAATATTATGATTTGTTGGGATCCTGGGACTGGGCAGAGTTCAGGTACCTCAAATTCCAAACCGCAGTTAAAAAAATCAATTCTTTCAAGGCCATTAACAATGGAGATACTTATACTCGCTGGGCACCTCTCTGTTTAGCCTGGCAACTTATCAATGCTAATGTAATGCAGAATACAACAGGGAAAGGGAGAAAGGGCCAAGACTCAGTACTGGCTTTGTTACCTGAGCTGCAGACTCCTGTGCCTTCAGGCTGTGCTGCTGACATAGGGATCTTGCTGCACAACTGAGCAGCCTCCGGAACAGGAGAGGCTTTTCTCACCCCACCTATTGGAGATCCTCCAGATGGGTCTGAATGTGGATCTTGAAAGTCTATTCTTAAGGTCAGGCACTCCAAGGAGCTTCTCTGACACCTAACAAGAAGGTGCCAATTTCCATTTCTAGGTCTGGCTCTTGGTCTTTTAAAAGGTATCACAAATGATGCAGATTACACCAGTCTACATCAGGCACAGCCACAGTCACATCTTACTGCGTATAAACAACTGTGAGACTGAACATGAGAGGTCAGCTAGCTCCTCCACGGACCTCATATAACATTGCTAAAAGCTGGATTTGCTGACCACATCTGTGTCAGCACTAACACTTTGGTTGTACAGATTTATAGTATAAAATAATTTTCTAAAATTTCTCTTGTTTTTATTGATTCTTTGCCAAGCAGGAATTAATTGTTAGGATCTGCTTAGGAGAACAGACTGCTTTAAGGCACAAAACTGCATTACTAACTTCAGTGTCAGAACAATAGTACAACGGTCAAATGTCACTCCTGAGCTGCAGCAATACATCAGATTTGTTTTATCCTCTGTGATTTACTGGTACTGGGTTTTAAATACCAGTTGCCATCACTGTAGCCACACAGCTCCTATGACGAATATATCTTCCACAGTCAAAAGACCGACATAAATTAAGTACATTCACATGCTTCAGCACCCTCTTACCAACAAGACCGTTACTGATTTTCACAAACTAGAAGGGAAGACAAACCAATTTCAAGCAAGTTAGCTGTAAATTCAGTGCCCTAAGAAAGGCCCGGAGAGAAATTACGGCCCAATTAACTTGCGGCTTGGTTTTGGACCGTGGGCTCTTGCAGAGAATGGTTCACAGTGGACGGAATTGCCATTGACTATAGAAGTCTTCAATGACCGTGCTTCTAAGTTATGTGCCTGATTCCTGCTGTATAAGATAAACCGAGGTACGTAAGCCTGGATCTGAGATGATCCCCATGTGGGCTTGCACCTAAGTTAGCTGCCAGAAAGCAGCAACTCCCACTGCCTGGCTTCCTATGGATACTGGTTGTATTTCTAAGCAATGAAGCTGGGCATGGTGGATGGGGATGTCACAAGGCAACATCTCAGCAGTGATCTTCCAGTACTCGCCCAAACACACAGACATCTTGCCTTTCATAAACATCCAGCCCTTGAGGAATTCTTAAGTTTTTCCAAGTCATTTTTTTCTTTGCATGTCAACATTTGAATGTGATATGAGGTAGCTGGAAGTTAACGCATATCGTTCAAAGAAGTCTGTTTCCATTTGTTTCTGCTTTGCTATCATATGGTTTTACAGAAGAGTTAAACTGCAAGTCTCTCTTGTGACATCTGTCACTTAATCTATCATGCAAACATCAGCACGTATCAGATTCAGTCTAAATTTAAGATACGCTATCAAAGCCATTTAGCACATTATGAATTTTCAGTCACTGGGAGTGTCTCTATCATATCCTTCATCATCCTGAAAAAAATGGAGAAGTTATGACAAGGAAATCTCTAACGTACAAAAGCAACTTCTAATAACTGAAAAATGAATTGGACTATACAAAAACGTCAATATTCCGGGGCTATCCTGCAACATTTCATGTAATAAGGTCTGAAGAACAATGGAGATGTTTTTAATTCCTAAATTTGTTTGGCTGACAAAGGAAGTTAATGGAAACATGTTGTTCCACAAACTGAAATTACACCATGACTTACCTATAACTTACATGTTACAGATTGTTGCACGAGCCCAGCACTTAACTGGAAGCCAATCCTGATTTTCTGATTTTCCATTAATTTGCAAAGTTGTTTCTCTTAACATTCTCAGATGCAAATGATGCATTCTTAAACTCCAAAGCATTTTATTGTAGTGCACAATTTTACATTTTCAAATATTCCTAACTAGTTTTGCTGCTGTCTTGGAGAGAAATCCTGCAGGAGATGAAGCATTCCCCTGCGTAAAAAGCAACCATCGCTGCTATTTCTGTTTGAGGCGTCGGTGGCCACAGAGAAAAACATGCCCTTTTCAGCCAGCTGCTCAGTTTTCTCAATCAGAAGAGGAAGCAATGTCGACAATCTAGGAAGGCTTTTGTTTTACCAACACGCCTCGCTTCAGCCAAAGGCAAATCTTGAAATGTAACACTAATGAGCATGAATGACTATGGGTAATACTTTGGTGCGTTGTTGTTCCTCCTGTGGCACCCGCTTCCTCATTTTCTCTGTTTTTGCGTTTCTCTGCAGCAAAACGTTCCCAGGGTTTTGCTCTTTGAAGGAGATGAGAATTATTTTTATGATCTGCTCCATTTGCAACATGTTTTCCACCTGACCCTCAACTGCAACCCCGGGGGTGTCTTCCCAGCTGCGGAAGTTCCTAGTAGCCAGTACGGTTGATTTCCGAGTCACCTTGCAACTCGCCCTGAGAGCCACCAAGCCCCCCGCCCGCGGGGCCACGGCCGCCACCCGCGGGGCCACGGCCCCCTCCCGCCCGCGAGGCCACGCCCCCGCCCGCGGGGCCACGCCGTGGCAGCGCGGGGCGCAGCGCGGCAGCCCGGGCCGGGGGGCGCGGGCGGCGGGGCGGGGCGGGACGCTGCCGGTCGCGGCGGGGGCCGGTGGTTCCGTCAGCCTCGTTTGGCCCAGCAACCCCTCCCGGGCCTGTCACCTTTCCTTTCCGGTGTCGGGTGGCTGTGCGCAACGCCGCCTTTGCCGGGGCGTGGGGGGACTGCACCCTAACACCGTTTTTCTCCTTAATTCGTGGACACTTGCCCCGTCTCAGCACTTCAGAGGCAGGAGTAACCCCTTGCTGGCACCGGAGACACGCACCAGCGTGCTGCTGTGCTCTGGGGCTGCGGCCGCACCAGGTGGTGGGATAAGTGCTATAAGCGTTGATGGCCACTACATCTTCTGCGGCTGCGGATAGGTGAAGGCAGAGTGGGCAACCCTCTCTGCTTCTCTCCGACCATTTGCCCAGAGGAGCCTTCCTTCACTCTCCTTGGAGCTGTGTTTTGTTTCCAGAGCGTCTTCAAAATTTGCACGTGAATGCTGCTATTTCGTTATGTGTTCGTAGCATCTTACTGCTTAAGGAACTGCAGGTAGTAACTTCTTCAGGGCAGGCACTATATAACCCCTTGCGTTTCTACCATACCTGGCACAACAGGGACCAGATGTGAATTGTGGCCACTCACAGCTTCTAGCTGAGAAAGTACGTCAGCTGCCTACGAGATAGTAGATATCCGAGGATATCGGCAGTTACGGAGATGTAACTGAAAAGGTTGTTCCTCTGTTCTGGGTAAATGTTTCTCTGAAACCTTTTCCTGCTGAGTTTCTCAAGCCCAAATCCAGTATCGTTATTAAATAATCATCAGCATTTTACTCTCCATTCTTAGCAGCCCGAGCTCCAGCTACTGTCAACAACCATCAAGATCAAGGGAGGCCAGAAAAGAGCATTCAGGGATGAAATAGTCAAGAATATTAAGGACAAATCCATGTTGATTATAAATGCTCATTCAAATGGCTCATTTAGGATCTGAATGCAAAGATGTTTTGCTCTATGAACAGCTATCAGCACCACCCCACTGCTAAGAAAATGTGATTGCTATAAAATACCTAACAGCTTTCAGATTTTTATTTGCTATGGAGTTTGTCATCATTACTGTAAAACCCCAGCCCTGGGTCAGCATGTGTTATGGGAGAGAGACTTATTGCTACATCAGCCCTCGGACTGAAATGGTATTGGGACCAGAATTCTGACTTACCTTTCATATAGAAACTTTTTCTTTAGGTGTTTCCACTGAAATCAGGGAAACCACTACAGGTATAAAAGAGCATTCCAAACGAATAGAAGTGCTAGAAACTAGAACTTATGGGGCACATGTGAAAGCCTGTAGAAATTAGTAAGAAGCATGATGTGAACATAAAAGTCTCCATGGGCCCTGCAGTTACATGAACTGATCAACAGCAATACCACTCCACAGAGTTAAGCAATATTCTGCAGGTACGTATGTATGTCGAAATGGGGGGAAACATCTTTTTTTACATAAAAATATGCTTTGTTTATAGTATGTAGTTGTATTTGTACCAAGGTTAAACAAAATGAATTTCACTTTCAACTATGTATATAACTAAACAGTGTGAATCAGCCATAATATAATCTGTCACAACGTAATGTGCAAGGACATTTATTTATCTATTACTAGAGCACTCCTTTCTATCTGGTGCGTTAACCCTCATACACACATGAAGCTTTATTTAATATTTCAGCTGCATAGGTCAAGGGTGTCAAGTAGCTGCCAAAGAATTTCAAAACCGCTTTCCTATTAAAATTACTGTAAATGTGATAATTTATAAATTATATTTTTCCATCTTTATAAACAACATGCTGCAGACTACTTGTCAAGAGATTACAACTCAACAACTATTTTCTGGCATAGTCCTGCATTTAAGAATTTTTAAGTAGCTTTGTACTTTATTGGAGTCTCTCCTGAAACAGTGAATAAAGTCAGAGTCACTCATCATGTTTGCTTCATTGCTAATTGATAAACCAGCGGCTTCAGAAGATGCCATTCCATTTAATGAATTGCTGATGATCCCCATYGACTGCATCTGTATTGAAAACAGGAAAAGAAGTACATCTCGTAACTACACGTACAACGAATCTTTAAAATACTAGTGCAGGCCATTTTAACCCAGAATCACGGCTGCACTTGGAAGATGGACTTTCCATTTGTCACTCTGAGTCACCCTAATCAGGGCTGCATTTTAGAGCAGGGTACAATTCCGCCTGTTCTAGTGATAAGCTGCTTATCATTTTAAAACTTGTATTCCCCACCTGTGTTCATAAAGCTGAAAGATGATCTACTAGTGTAAGATATTAGTTTATTATTCACTTTTTAGTGAAACAGACACCTTGGCAGTGTAGCCAGTTCAGAGAATGGACACACAGCCCTCATTTGTTTAGCCGAAACTACAAATAAGTTTAGACATGAATGCACAAGAAATACAAAGATCGGGACTTCTAGCTAGTAATGAGAAGACAGAAATGGAAATAACAAAAAACTACATCCAATAATTTATATATGATCTGCCAGAATTTGGAATGGAGTTTTCAGATTGTTTTGTGACTGGCATCTGACTTAAGCAATGCCACTGTTGTCTTGAAGAACTTATCCCAGCATAAAATTGTTGCCTTAGGAAGAAGCTCACTGCAGCAGACAGCAGTCATACTTGAATTAGTTAGAATGTAAATCCAAATAAAACTGAAAACAATAATTAAGTATTTGGCACGGTCTACCCACATCTCTACAGCCCTAGAAAAGTCAAGTCATTACATACATATATGGAGCTGTAAATGGCTCTAGTCTTTATACTTGTGTCTTTCTTTCACATATTTCATATTAATAAAATATTGCTCTACACATATGGACATATATAATGCCATCTATGTATGTTCCAATCCGTACACTAAGTCACATCCTTTGGCTGAAAAATTGCTGGATCTGTAACAAAAAGTCCACTGTTGCTGGATCAGAGTCTCTGTTGGCATTAAGGCTATAGCCCATGTGAGAGCAGACATTGCCCCCCTCGAAGTCAGTCACGCCACATGACTGGTATAAATAAAAGCTACATTGAAAATCTTGCCTTTTCTGTTACTTTTTCAACTCCAGTCTTCAGCTCATGTACCATATTGCTGATTTGCTTAGCTTTGCTAAGGCTGTCATCAGGTAGCTCTTGATGGTGCTCAATATGCTGGTTAAAGTGGGAAAGTGGTTCTTTCCAGGCTTGCAAAAGTTTCAGTATCAAGTGAGTTAGTTCTTCTCTCTTATAAATTAAAACAGTAAAGAATGTCTCTGTTAGTTTGCAGCAGGTCATATGAACACTGTTAGGCAGTCTCACGGCGAAATCTCAGCGGGATTAAGATTTACATCTGCAATTCAGTAGTTTTCAAATATTCAGAACTTAAGGGCCACTCTGTCTCTGGTTATTTGCTTAGATATAAACAACACCCAAAAGTTGTACTTGTCTTGTTTTCAGCTTTGTAATACCTAAAACTGTGGAGTACAGCATTAGCAAAATGGTGGCATTCCTGTCAAACTTACTTGGTACTGAAAAATTTTTCAGGAACTCCTAGATGTCTCAGGAGGCCGGCGAGCCTCACCTAGACATCTCTGTTTGCTGGTATGGAAGTGCAGTTGTTTCCTCACACCTGCCATGGTTATAGCTGTGTCGGTTAGAGGTTCGCTGCAGACACACTTCCAAGAAGGTGCCTGGTGGTCAGAGCTTCTCTAACAGAAACTCAGTGGCCATAAGACCTCTCTTGCAATGTAAGTTCAGAAATACAGTTGACTGGTTAAAGCTTTCTAAAGCAGGCGGGGCCTCATTTCCCATTGCCCTTCAAGGGAGGAAAGTGTTTTTCTAAACGTCTTGGAAGCTCCTCACTCCATCACAACCAAAGAGCAAAACGTTAACATTTGTCTCCGTCTGCCTCCTCCTAGAGGCAAAAGTTTCTCCCGCTGCTGTATCCTCGACTTTACAATCTGCTTTTTCTCTGTCTAAAGAAACTCTCCCTGCTCGTCTCTAAACTAATGATTTTTTCTCTTTGCCAATACATCTGTTTAAAACAATTTGCTGTTCTTTTCTCCTTACCTAACTACTGATTCAGAGATAATCACTGTTATTTCTTTCTCCTGATTGCTTTTTGTACTTCACAGTGACACATATTAATTCATCTGTCACATGCACAGTTTTCTCAGTTTCTGTTCCACAGAGACTGCCACAACAAAATCAAAAGGATGTCTGTCTGTCAGTCATTTGGACGAAGTACTACTGCAATACCTCTATTATAACTAATAAATATGATTTAAGCATATGGAACCATATACAGCTTTTTTAACAGAACGAACTAATGATTCATATGCAATACCTCTGTGACGTGCACCTGTTTGAGGTCAAAACTTACCAGCTTCTTCAGTCCAACTCTTGATGAAGCACTGGAGGCATAAAACCCTCTCTGCCTATCCCCAGCCTGACTGGGGTGGGGGACAACCGCAGCRTGATGGGTGAGACATTTGGGGGCGCTGACGGGACGGGGGCTATTTCCCCCTTTCTTCAGGCGGGGCAGAGGAGGTGGTGTGACCCGCGGGGCCACCTCCCAGCCCCGAAACGCCGCGGGGGCCCGCGATGCCCCCCGCCCGCCCCGCCTCCGCCCACCGCCGCCGTCCAGCCTTACCGGGATTTTTTGGGCGTATTCTTTGCCGTTGGGGGTCAGCATCCCCGACGTGTGGCACTTCCGAGCGGCCTTCCCCAGCTCGTTGTCACGGGGAGGAAAGTGTTTTTCCTATGGGGGAAGAAAACCTAAAGGGACACCGAGAGCACCCCCCGCCCCGCCGGCAGCCGCTCCCAGGGCGGCGGGCGCCCGGTCCGCGGCAGCGGGGCCGGCCCGGCACTCACCAGCTGGGCGTAGAGCGCCGTGGAGAGGCTGTGGATCCTGCCCGAGTGCCGGATCACCCGGTCGAAGAGATCGGCCACGGTCAGGAGGCGGCAGCCGGCGTCCCGCGGGGCGCAGACCAGCAGCCACAGCAGCGCCAGCGCCGCGGCGGCACCTGCGGAGAGCCCGGCGGCGTCGGAGGGCGTCGGGGGGGGCCGGCCGCCCCGGCCCTCTCCTCTCCTCTCCTCTCCCCTCTGCCCCGCTCCGCCCGCCGCCCTCACCTGCTCGCCCCGCCGCCCGGCCGAGGGCCATGGCGCCGCGCAGCCCGCTACCCGGCGCGGAGCGGCTGGGATCGGCCGGCGCCGGCGTTGGCTCCGCGTCCCCTATATATGCCGGGTGGGGATGTGCGTGGCGTGGGGGGGACCTCCCGGTCATGACGGGTCCCTCCCTGACGTGCACAGCCCGCGGCCACCGTGAGCAAGCCGCCCAGAGCGGGGCTCCCGGCTCGGCGGGCGGGCGGGAGCGTCCCTCGCACCGACGGGACCAGTCACCCCCCCCGGCAACCCACAGGACCCAGCAGAAATAGGTCTCCCGGGCTCCGTGGTGGGGCTGCGACTGAGCCCCGCAGCGCCCGCCCGCCGTGGGCTGCCCTGGTGTCGGTGTCACAGCCCCCCGTGGGCAGAGCGGGGCGGCTCGAGCGTCCGCACAGAAGTGGCGTGGCCGAGTCTATACCAGCATGTCCGCTGCCGTCGGAAGGGGTGGATGTGAGAACTGAGACCAAGCGAATAGGCTAATCTTGCCAGTGATAACGGGGGGGTTTATACAAAGACAGCAGTGGGCAACATAAGGGGTAGGAGAGAAGCCTGGCCTGATGACATTCATCTCTTAACCATCTCTTCGAATCACACTGTTAAGATCAGATCTGCTTTCCCTGCTCCATAGCAGCTGGTCAGAGGCAAGACCGCTGAAGGTGTGATAGCTGGTGGCTGCACGCTTGGTGGTGCAAGCGCGCCTGAAGACGGTTGGTGATGCCCCATATGGCTAAAAGGTTAAGGGAGTAACACAGCAAAGCACTCAGATGAGGATCCCCAAAGGGGTGYGGGTCCTATGGACTCGGTTGCTGTCCAGAATTTATGGGTGTGAGATCCTCAGCAACCCTGCAAGACATACAAGGAAAGTTTGTCATGAGGCTTACAACTGACGTCAAACTAGAAGCTGCTTCAAGCGGACCAACAGGGGACCTGAGCACAGGGACCTTCTGTGTTTTCTGGGTTTTGGCACCCTACCTCTTGGCATTCAATGGGAACAGCTCAGGGTCTGGTAGAGCTGGAATCAGGCACCTTCTCTGCCTGTGGGTATTCAAATCTGAGGTTGGCTGGGGGGACTGCTGTAACTGGTGGCTCTTACGACATGGAGAATGAGTCAGCTCTGCCCTTCTTGTTGAAGTTTTTTCACTGCCAAGGGAGCAGTCTGCTTAGAAATGAGGAAACATCTGACATGAAATTGTCATCTTTCCTCTGTGACTACCCCAGCCACTATGCTAGAGTCATGTATCTGTTTTCCAGACCCCAAATCCCATTTCCTTTAAGGAAAATGGAATGACCATACCTCCACCAGAATGATGAAGAACATCCCTCTCCCCCACCTTTTAAGGACAGCTAGGTGACTAGGACCCCTTCTGGAGGTGGAAGACATGAGTTTGACTAGCTCTCGGCCAAGGAGGAAATAACCTTGGTCACCTATAGTCTGTGTGGATGCTAGAAAATTGGTAGAAAACAAGTAAAGGCAGCTACTTCTCTAGCCAAATGTTAGAAGTAATTGTCACCTGCCACTGCATTCTGCATGAAGTCAAGCGGCATTTCCAAAGGGTTCACATTTTGAAAATAAAAGCTTCTCCAAGGAGTTAGGTGTCAGTTTCTAGACTCTGAGTAGGTGTCTGCATGGCTATTCACTGAACTCCAAGGCCTGTCAAAGCTGACACATTTTGGGACATGCACAGATTCAAAACATTGAGAGGTGAAGACCTTTAGTGCTGAAAATGCCAGCGGAAGTCACTGCTAAGTAGTGGCCCCCGTTTGCCTGCTTGTGCTCTCTGCCTGGGTTCTGTTTTCCTTGTTTGCATCGGTTTAAGGATTTGGCTTTTTGTTAACAAGACAGATATTTAAATAGGAGAAAAAGAGATTTAGATTTCCTTTCGCCCAAAGGAAGATTGAAAAGATAGCACATGAGAAAGAATATTCAAATGTCTTTCTCACACAATCTACATTGCCTTCATTCATACAGACATCTCAAAGGAAAGTTATTCCTCTCTGAGAGCTACCCACAAATCTTGTGTCTTTCCAGGGAACTTGTCTTGCCATGATGTGCGCTGAGCTAGCTAGATTTGATTTAGTTAAGTGAGTGCAATCTCCAAAAATAATTTATTTTTTTCTTGACAGTTGGATCAATATAAGCAAATACTAGAAATCTCACTACTGAGCTAGTCCACATGCTCCTCAGCCGCTACCAGCAATACAGCTTAGCCAGCCCTTCAAACCAATACATCTCTGAACCCAACAGACCAAACTCACTTATCTAAAATTCCTCAAAGTCACTTCTAAAGTTTGATAGCACCACGGGTCCATAACATACTTTTTACCCCTCATTTTTTGGAATTTCTAAAATTAGTTTTAAAAGCAGTTCATTAAGATGTGCTTGATGATCTACACTATTCAGCAGAGGTTGTTCTCATTCTCTTACCTCTGCTTTATCTCTAATGAATAAAACGATGCAGTTAATTTCAGCGGTTAGAGCTGCTGAGCCAGTTCTTAATGGGGATCATACAGGAAGCCTTGGCAATAGCTCTGAGCTCTTTGGTAGCTGATAAAATGCTTCTGGCTTGTGGTCCAGCTGAAGGCTTGGAATACTAGYGTTATTTCTGATAACTATCAGAAAATGAGCAATTACACATATGACAGGATCTGAAAAACACTGGTAGTGTGCATATGGGAAGCACGTAGATCAGTGACTTATTTTTATTGGCCAATAGCCATTTTCTTTTGGTTTTCACATGTCTAGGAGAAATCCTGACATATGCGAATCTTATCCTAGAAAAGGTGGCTTAAAATGTTAAGACAGTTTTTGAGTTATGAAGGAGCTGTGAACTTGTGCTGTGTAAAATGTAAATGACTTGCACAGCAAAAAATGCAGTACAACTTAGAGGAAAGAATCCACAGTAAATTATGAAGTTTTATTTAAGGTTCCAGTTTCTAAATTGAATGATGTTTTCTTAACCAGTGATAAATCAATGTTCAAAGAATTGTTTTTCCTGGCTCTTCACTGATATTTTAAGTTTGTAGATGACACCAAACCRGAAGAAGTCACTTGCATTTTAGAATTTAACGTGATCTTGAAAATTAGAGGAAGTGGCCTGAAGAAAGTAGGGTACAGTTYAGTAAAGAAAAATGCAAAGTACTATACTTAGACAGGAACTTAGACTGCCCAAATACAGAACGAGGCAGCAGTTGCACAGGAGGGGATCACGACTTGAAACAAATAACAAGCTGAACCTAAGTCAGTGGTATCTTACTGTTGCTTTGCGTTGTTTATTTATTCATTTGTTTTGCAATCKGGGGTATGTACTTTGAAGAAGAGTTCTTCTGCCATACCTTGCGTTTGTAAGGCCTCTGCTAGAATACTGTGTTCAGTGTTGGACATCCCATTTCAAGAGAGATACGAGCCAGATGGAGAGAGCCCAGAGGGGAAAAACAAGAATGATCAAAGGTTAAAACCCCAAGGAAAGACTGAAGGAAGTGGGGTTGTTTACTCTCTAGCAGGGAAAGATGAGGCAAGGATACAGTTTTCAGGTGTGCAGAAGGTAGCAGCAAAGAGGAAGGGAATCAGTTATTCACCACATTCATTATGGATACAAGATATAATGGGATTAAACTGCAATAACGGAGATTTAAATTAGACATTAGAAAGAACTTCTTAATGGTTAGGAGAGTTAAGGACTGGAACAGATTGCTCAGGGACACCGTGAAATCTCCATCGTTATCTAACCTTTCTTATAAACTTTCCAACAGTTTTCAGACAGTCAGCAGTGGTGTTCATCCTGCCATGGGCGGGAGGGTGAGTGGGCAACATCAGACCTCTCCCCCTTCCAGCCTGCCAAAGTTTTATAGCGCAAGACCAACTGGAGTTCATTATGTATTCAAAATCACTCCTAAATTTACATCACGAAGGAGTAAAAGCTGAAAAGAAAAGGTTTGTTTCAACCAAATAGTCTGATATTGATTTGCTCTTTTCCTGTAACACAGCAACAGGCACATTTTACGGCACAAGAAGGGGCAAGTCACATGCTTTTGCTCTGAAAGTGAATAAAGCAACATAGAAATTATATAAACTGGATCTTAGAAGTGAAATGAAAAAAGAGCTGACTACCCACTTGAAGGAGTCAGCCATTTTCTGAAGGCTGCTTCACAGAACTATGGTTTTTCCTAGTTCTGTAAAGAAAAAGCCATACTTCTGCGTTTACCACTTCATGTAGAAGTGTTTGGCTTTTCTCCCTTCTAATTTCTCTGCTCTTCTCTCCCACACAGCAGTCATATACTAATCACTAAACTTCCTGGGTTTGTCTTGATTTGGATTACTCTTGATTGTTGCAGCCTTGAAAATCCAAAGACATAGATAATACAAGGTAAGTAGGAGCAGATACTATTTTTCATTGGATCAACTGATATAGCTGGAAAAAATGTAAACAAGCTTTTGGGCAAACATGACCTTTTTCAGAGTGAATCTGAAAAATTGTCCATTTGCCCAACTATCCATCTTTTTAAAATGAATTGTTAGCAAACCTCGTCTTGCTCTTGGTTGTATATTTCTTGCCTTTATATCTTTCTTCTCCTCCTTCCTCTCCCTCTTTCTTCACAATATAAACATTCTTTCCTCCCCTCATCTTAAAACAACAGTCCTTGACTCCATTTGTCTCTCTGGGCAAAATCCTTCTCCACCCTCCAACTCTTTGAATAACTCTTCACTCACTGAAAAGTTGTTTACATTCATCAAATAGATTTCTCTCCCTTTTATGCTCTTTTCAGTCATGTCTCTCTGTTTTGATCTCCACTGAATCTGCTTTTGTTTATATCTATAATGACTTTTTATAATCAAAGCTCACAATTGTCATCTCCTATAAAGCTTCCTGCTTTCCTTGTCCTCTCTTGGCTTCTACAACTATACCCTTTACTGTTTCTCCTKCTGCTTCTGTAATTTCTTACACAGAGAACCCTCCCCATCTCTTCTCCAGTTTTATGGGAAGGCTTTACAGGATTCTCTCTCACCTTTTACAATCTCATCAGCAAAAGCAGAAATTCATCTACTGCTTCTTACTGCCACTTGGACGCCTGCCTTCCTGCTCCATATTGGTCTCCTTATGTCCAAACAGAAATCTCAGCTTGCCTCTTCAACATGTGCTTTTGGGTGCTTGAACTGGAGATGTGCGTGTGTTTGGTATGTWTGCTGATGCCTCAGATCCATGGCATTCCAGAAAAGGAGTTTGGTTGAAGATGGGCCTAGGCTGCTGGAGCCACTTTATGCATTCGCTACGTTAATTTGGGGAAGATGGTTCAACAGAATAAAGTGTATCGCTGTCAGCAATCCTTCCACAGTCCCGCCTTGTTCTCTCCTGCATTCCCTTGCTTATGCCCTTACTCTGACCCAAAGAATAACATCCATAAAAGATCAGATCCTCCTTTCAGCACTCTGGAAAACCAGGTATTGAAATAAGGATTTTTCCTGGGGAGGGCCAGGCCTTTATGGGACAAGCTTCTAGAGGGAAGGATCTTGTCATCGCATGCAATGCGATTCTCTTCCAGTCATTCAGGATAGGATTTCTCTCCTCCAATTTTAGGCACCTAGAGTTTAGAAACAGGCACTTTCTGAGGTTCATCTGAAGATAGGTACCCATCACTTATCTCTGGTGGTGCCTGGTTTTGTCTGTTGATTGCCAGAAGAGCTTAGAGTGATGAGTGTAAACTAAGTTAGGGCAGAGGAATCTCATTTTCTGTTTGCAAATGTAGACTAAGAGCTGGTGGAGCATGTACTTGACATATCAAGTGGAGCAGGAGTGCTGCTTCTCCTGCTACTCCTCTCCTGGACAACCTGTTACAGATGTTGTTGCCTCCTCCATGGCTACAAAGATTATCCTTAGCAGCCAGGAAAACATTCTTCTCACTATTTGTGACGGTGACGGTAGCACACAAGTAGAGAGAAACGTTTTTTGAAATATCTGCGCTATTCCAACTCTCTGGAGAAGACTAATTCCTTAGCTGATCTGATGACTACTCATCAGAATGAACTGCTGTACTATTTTAGGGAAGAACTATATGCACATAAAGATTAAGTAAAACTGAAGATAAAAACCCAGTTACAAATTCAGGTACTTTAAGTTTTGGAGCACTTCATTATACATCCTGCTAAGGAGGTASAATCAATTGTGTAAGGACGGATTGGGGTCTATCTGGAGTGTCTAAGCTAAAAATTGCCATTTTAACAAGATATTACTGTAAATCAATGATTTCCACCATACTAAGCATCACACAAGTCAAGTGGGAAAATCAATGTCTCGATGTTTTATTTATGAAGTGATGTTTCTTTTGGATATTGTTTCAATTTATTTTTTAAGAGGAGAACATTTCTATTCTCATTGCTGTTGACTTCAGTGGGATTGCTTGTGATGTTTGAATTTAGTTCTACCTGATAGTAGATTTCATAGAATCATAGAATCATTAAGGTTGGAAGAGACCTCTAAGATCATYGAGTCCAACCGTCAACCCAACACCACCATGCCCACTAAACCATGTCCCTAAGCRCCTCATCTACACGTCTTTTAAATACTTCCAGGGATGGTGACTCCACCACTTCCCTGGGCAGCCTGTTCCAATGTTTAACCACTCTTTCAGGAAAGAAATTTTTCCTAAGGTCCAAACGAAACCTCCCCTGGCGCAACTTGAGGCCATTTCCTCTCGTCCTATCRCTAGTTGCTTGGCAGAAGAGACCAACACCCACCTCGCTGCAACCTCCTTTCAGGTAGTTGTAGAGAGCGATAAGGTCTCCCCTCAGCCTCCTCTTCTCCASACTAAACAGTCCCAGTTCCCTCAGCYGCTCCTCGTAAGACTTGTTCTCCAGACCCTTCACCAGCTTCGTTGCCCTTCTCTGGACACGCTCCAGCACCTCAATGTCCTTCTTGTAGTGAGGGGCCCAAAACTGAACACAGTATTCGAGGTGBGGCCTCACCAGTGCCGAGTACAGGGGGACAATCACTTCCCTACYCCTGCTGGCCACACTATTTCTGATACAGGCCAGGATGCCATTTGCCTTCTTGGCCACCTGGGCACACTGTCGGCTCATGTTCAGCCRGCTGTCAAACAGCACCCCCAGGTCCTTTTCCGACAGGCTTAATATTAATGATTTGGAGGGACTAATCCAATCACAGGGAAAGGTAGGTTCTATGAAAACTCTTATCTTCACTGAAACTTGAAAGGCTAATATTTCCTATGAGTTCTTGACTTTCAATTTGAATTTCTGATCCTTTTGGGGTGAAATTTAATTAATTCAATTTTAAGTTATATATTTTGTATTATATATTGTGTATTTTAATTTTACAACACTTGAATGTGGCCTGGAGAAACAAACTACTGAATTTGAACACAAAAGGTAGAACCTATAATTAAAATATTTAATATTATTTAGACAATGAAACATCAGGAGAAAATAAGCTCTGCACTCTGGGATGTACAATTCCATTGAAGAATGCACTTACTTATAAAAGTAAAATATTTCTAAAATACAACATTAAAAGAATATAAAAATAGATTTAAAAAAGAGAAAGGCATGATTGAATCCTACCCTTTGAATATCTACAAATGATCTTATTGCCTAAAAAAGACAGAGAGATATGAGATGTCATATTTTACCAGCTACGGATTTTGTGAAATGTTTCAATGGTACTTCATTTTCCTCTAAACCACTATAAAAGAAGCCAGTCTTCTCAAAACAAGCCGCACCCTAACTATAAAGGTGCATCGCCATCCTTTCTACTCCTCACAGTCTCCATATAGGATAGTCTGTATAGTACCTCTGATGTGCTGTAACAATACTAAGTATTTCAAGCTTAGCCATGTTTCTCCTGATATGAAAAGTGTCACTGCTGTGTCAGGAGGATCAGTAGTAGCATAATAAAGAGTTGTGTTACATTTTAAAGGAGGTGGACTTGTATTTGGAGTAACCTTTTTTGAACACAAAGATAAAATTATACATTTAATGTTTGTAAGTGCATCAAGCAAAGATGCATTCTTTAGCTCACGATCAGAAATTATTTGGAGATAAATTTCAGGCAAGGTCATTATCCCAGATCTGAGATTTTTAAGGAAATAAAGATATCTCCATCATACACTGGAGGCAATCTCAAGGCGATACCCTAGTGCCCACTGAAATCTCTAGTAGGCTTTGGCTGACTGTAGTAAATGCTGGGTTAGACCATCGTGCTGGTATAGCTCCACTAATGTTGATGAATTTACTTTTGGTTCACACTGGTGTTACAGAGATGGGGTTCAGGTCCTGTGTCTGTATTATTGATAAGCATGMACAGTTGAAAATGAACTGTAACCCCCGGAGTTAGTTCTGTAATACCCATCTGGAGAAAATACATGCTATGTCCTCTGTTTAGGAAATCAAATTATTTAGAGCATTTAGTTAAATAGGAAAGAAGACACTAGCATTACCCTATGCACATTTTGTTTTTTCAGGACTGTCCACAGATTTRAGATGATGCTTCATTTAAATTGTGACTTCCCATCTGCCACCATACTGAAATCATCATTGTAGAAGAGAAGCATGTCAGAGGTACCAAAGGTCCAAGTTTTTACGAGTGTAGTATGGACGTAAGTTAACTGCAGTTCATTTAACATCTGGCTAATGTCAGGTGTTGCCAAACTGTGTCTTCCCCATTGGCATAATAATATTTCACAGCATAGAGTAGTTGGCGAGATCTCAAGCTTTGCTTTTTTATAGCAGGACTCATGGGAAAAATGACATAAATATACGAGTCCTCCATTTTGTCAAATACTTTGTAATTTCTGCTATGTTATTTTCATATTCTCAAACACTATAAAGAAATTTGTTATTATAAAATGCTCCTTATAGTAGTTGAAAATATTAAGTGGGCTATGGAATCTTACTTTGCACTCCTTGTGCGTACAAGCATAATAGCCTTTAATGACATGACTGAATGGTATTTTTTTCACAAGGTTTCTGCTTGGTTTAGTATACTGTATTCAGCTGAATAAGCAGCTATTCAGTTTTGTTTTTCTCTTGTTCACTGTGGGCTCTCATGCCTTATTTACTGCACACCGTTCAAACCCATTCTGAATACATAGTAATTTTCCTCCTGGATTCTCTCTATTGCTCTTGAATATCTCGCTGTTCACAAACATTAATTTATTATCACAGCATATTCCTGAGTTGAGGGGATGCTATCATACCCATTTTACAGATAAGTGAAGAGGCACAGTGAAATTACGTACTCATTTGGATAGTCAATTCGCGATGCAAAGGACATGATTAGTACTTGAGAAATAGCCTCACATCAGATTATGAAAAACTTCATATAGAAGTACTACCTTTACTGAATTCAGATATAAAAATCTTTTGTTTAGGTCCTAGCTCTGCTGTTCTCAAGATACTTTCTTTTCCCCCCYACCACAGGGAAAAAAATATGTAGCTTCACCCAGCTCTGCTTGGAACCCTGAGGTCTGTTTTCAGACTTTTTTCCTTTAAGGTAAGAAATTGATAGCAGTGGTAAGTTGTCATCCATTTGTGGGGAAAGGGTAAAGATATTTGCTGGTGTTAAGAGCTTAGTGACACCTGGGAACATTTTGTTCCATCTCAAGTTGTAAAGGGGCTGTGCTATAGTYGGATACAACTGATCTCCATTTCAGTCTTGTCTCTTTGGTACTGAGACACAGACACAATATGACCAACTATGCCTAGTATCTGGATATTTTCCCCAGTTCTCCTCTGCCTTCTTGTTTTGAGATACCTGTTCAACCTGTTGCATCCTTTCTTCCTACCTCTTCTAACAGTCAKCTCCTCAAACTTAGCTTCTAGTTATCCTGTCTGCCCCATAACCTGTCTTCATTAACCCCTAATCTTCATTCCCTTCCTTGCACCAGACTTTCTGCCCCATTCTGTTTGCCTTCTCCCTAGTCAGGCCTGAAGCTTGGTAAGACATACCTGAAGCTTGGCAGGACAAATTCAGGCCTCCTTTCCTCCACTTGTGCTTCGCAAACTGCTCCACACGAGACTGGTCCATATCTTCTCTGTATTTGAATCAGGGAAATTCCTCTTCAGGGTTTCACAGCACAGGATGGAAGCAGAGGCAATGCAGGTGAGATGTTGCATGCTCTGAATTCAAGTGTCATGGCCAAGGTCTTTAATCCTGTAGTAGCTTAGAGCTGCATCATCTCTGTGWTGGAGGATGCTGAGTGGAGGTGGGATTGCTTGGAAAGTTTGCAGGTAACACCAAGAAGGTTATATTGCATGTATGAAAAGTGTTTTCGTTTTCCAAAGGGTTACATTTTGGCCATGTGAAGGTGGATTTGCACAAGAATAAAAAATACCTATCCCAGATATGAAATCAATTCCTGATACCACGTGTCCAAACTCTGCTTTGAAAGAGGAGGGTGAAAGGAGGGTACTGGAATTTCATAAAGCAAATGTTGCCCAATCTCGTTGGAACATAAACAAAACAACCCTTTTCCCCCCATCTCTTTAGTTGGAAACCGGCCCAATGATTCAGGCTGAAGTCTTTCAGAAAATCAATAAACCTTCACTAGATCTTGAATTTTGATCATTTCAATCTAAAAAAGCAAGGCTTGGGAAATCATAAGGAATCAGGAACCAGGAAAGTATGTAGCCTCCTTTGTGATAGGCACTGTTATCTGCCTAGCTTACAATAAAAAGTAACAGAAAAAGATGAGAAGTAATTTTTAAGATGCAGCTCCCTAATCATCTTAGAAGGCTGTGTATCCAAGATGCTCTTCAGTCCTGACACCTTCCCCGCTTTTCCTTTGTTTAAGGGAGAGTGGTTGAGGATTTTCTGAGCTGCTTCCATGAGCTGTATTTTCTTATTTAGCCCCACCAAGATGCCAGTACGTGGACCAGTGAGCATAGGTGGAGTGAAAACAAGGTTCAGAAACAATTTCCTCTTTCACGTTCTCCAATTCTTTCATTCCAAGGAGGAATGCAAGTGAGGTAGCAGGCAGCTGGCCCCTTTATACCTGCAGAACGAAAACCAAGGAGAAAATTTACTTTTTTTTTTTTTTTTTCCCCCAATTTTCCCCAACATGGGTAGACTAGCCAGGAGTTCATACCTGCATATGTGACAGGAACAGTCTTTCCTGTTTTCCTCAATAAATGTTTTTCCTGGATTTGCATTACTGCTAAGATTCCCAGTCCTGAAGCTTACAGGACACTTGTGCAGGACAGCTTATAGCTTATAGCTGTCCTGTATGTGATTTCTGCTGAAAAAATTCTGTTCCCTTAGCTCAAAGGCTTTTCTAGTCCCTGCTCACCACACCAGCAGTACTCAGGGGTCAGGGGAGRCAGAGAACCAGATCTCTTTCTCATAGGAAGTACTAACAGTATGCACTATCCCACTTAGGGGTTAGGAGGTATTTTTTGATTACTGACAGATGAAAGAAAGACTGAGTGGAAAAGTGGCTTATCCAAGGTGGTGCAAGTTTTCCTGGCTAGGAATAAAATCTCTGCCTTTCAGTTCCTGTGCTCTAACCTCAGGAATCCTTCCCTGAACAGACTGAGTGCTCCTTGCTGAGGCAGGACTGGTGCAYAAGCTTCTGACATTTATGTTCTGGGATCCGTAGGAAGTTCCAAATTATACTCTYGTAGCTTTTTAATAAACATTGTATAAAGTGACAAATTATTCAGAATCAGAAAAGAAAAATTGCTCCCTCTTGTTCTCTTAATGTTGTTTTTCTAGAGTTCTTTTTGTGTGTTTCCAAATCACTGACTTGTACTTCCATTTAYATTCACATGCTTATGGGCTTTATTCTTCTGTCATTCCCTGACTGCAGCCACGTGACAGCATAACGATAGTGAGAAAGCCTGCAGGTTTTCTTACCAAACTGCTGCAAACCATTTAATAGATTGGAATAAGTGGCTAACCTTCCACTTTCTTATGTAAGATGATGAACACAGATTATTTATAGAGGCTGCTGTCTCTAAATTTGTTTACTGTCACATGGAATGTGTATCTGTCTTTCACGTGTCTCTGTCAAAACTCCTTGGAAAAATTCAACCTACCACCAAATGTTAAGAACCCACTGGTCCTGCTGTGTGTTGTAGTTGACAAGGATGAAAAATGACATACTTATAATAAAACAAATTGGAATGAGTAATTGTGTATATATATATAAAATTATCATGCTCATATGTTTACATCTARCTTATGCCAAAGGAAATCATTAAATACCAAATTACTGTAATGCAAGTTAAGGYTTCATTTCAGTGTTTCCTAATAATCCTTTGCGTTCCCAGGACAGGAGTTCTTTAAAATGGATGGTCAGAATATCCTTCCAAAAAGGAGAAGCAGTCGTGCAAGGTAGAATTTTCTTTCCCGTGTATCTGCTGTAACTGACCTTTGTGTGAAAAAAGTGCGGAGAAGTAAAAATCCTCCTACCCTGGACCAAGGATAACCAGGCAGGAGTACAAGATTCTTCCAGTCTGCTCTCCTCATCTTCTTGTATTTCTGAGAGAAGGAGTAATCATCTTTACTACACTCCGTACTGGAACCATAGGATCTGTGCAACTACAGGGTTCCTCTGGACAGCGCTGCGGGGACCAGTGTGTCACTTGCCAAGATCTCCACAGCTCCTGGGAGCAGCCCTTCTTGCTCCAGCCAAGCCCAGGATGCAACAGGAGCAGGAGGCCAAGCACTGCTCTTTCTTGTGCACTGGTCCTCATCTGGTGCTCCTCATGCTCCATCGGTGCTATGGCCCTGTGCGTATCAGTATGCTTGGTCCTGTCAGGAGCCAGTGCTATTTGAATGACAGAGTTTAAGTAATGGGAAGAGTTCTTACCCAGAAAATGTTTCTGAAAATGCCTGCCAACATCCCTGATTTATATACCAGACACCCTATCACCTCTTAGTCCATATCTGCTGCCAGGGATGAGTTGTTCCAKCTGTAAGTAGGCAGGGTAGAGACTGTTGGAAGAAAGGGGAATTGCAGCTTCAAGCAGTCCACAGCCAAGTGCAACACTGGCATGGAGAAGACTTTTCCTCCTCCTGACTCCTCTCTGATCTCCCTGACCACAAGATGGAATAGAAGGAAGAAYGACGTGAGCAGAGACAAAGTGACCAGGGAAAGGCCTGCTATGAAGCTAATGGTTTGTGTTTCTGATTAACTCCATGATGTTACAAGACTCCAAGCCTAACTGGTCTTGTGGTGTTGTGTGGCATGCRGTCTGACCGCCCCATTCAGCCACGTTCCTTTCTGAGGGGTTTGTAACTCTGTCTAAGGTGTAGGTGACTGGCTGTTCAGTGGCCTTAAGGCATATCCGAGTAACACCCAACTCTTTTCTTATTGGGTGTCTAACAYGGTAAAGTATATGGTGTTGAAAAAAGGAAAAAAGTGGAAAAAATGGTCTGGAAAAAATTGGCTTGGGCTAARAGAAAATCTGAGAAGGACAAAGTAAACAATGTTACAAAAACCGTAAGCCCAGCTGGAAGGAACTAATGGACTTTCCTGCAAAAATGGCTCTAATTGCTTTTCCCTGCAAGGACAAAGAAAATTGTGAAGCCTGGAAGGAATGGGAGAAATAGGAAGGGAAGCAATTCTGAGGGCTAGGTACCCTGGTGAGAGGAGGAAGAACCCAGGGGGGGCAAAATGTTCAGCATTTCAAGCTCACTGCACAGATTGGTCTGCCACTCAGCAAGTGAGAAGAGTGAGCAAAGTTTTCCTCAGTTCTGAGATAGGCCAGAGAAAGCTTTGTGTTCCCATCCCTTCTGATTTATGTTTCCCATTTCCTTGACAAGTAGACTGTTAATAGTGTCGATTTTTTTAAAAAAAATCTCAGTTGAAAAGAATTTTATAGGAAGAAAATAGAGAAGAAAACCCAAGACAACGCTTTTCTCAGCGTTGTCCAATGGATGTGTCGTGGGAGTTTGCCATTGTTCTTAGGTATGCAGGTATTTCAGTTCATGTTTGTACAAAAATGAATGAACCATCACACGATCACGTAGAAAACTGTATGTGGCATTAAGAAATAAGTTACAATTGTGTGTCACTAGCTATCAATGGTCTTTAAGAACTGACAATTCCTATCAATCAGTGAAAAATCGTCTTAGACTTTGTAGTGGAACATGTGAACCCTGAAGGAACCATTACAGGCAGACTCATTAGCAAATGCTCATTTCTTTAAACTACAGACAGAATATGTTGACAGTGAAACTTAATTGCCAAGAATGTATTTGATTTAGGATTACTGAACCAAATACTAGGAGATTTTACAGGGAAGTATGTTGTCACACCATCTTTCTTATTTAAATGGGGCCATTAATCATCATACTACAAATCCAAAGCTTAGCAAGAACAGTTCTGTTTTTTTTAAATGTGTATAGATTTTGAACCATAGCTATTTCATCATTCTTCTCTCCTAATGGGGCATTAATATTTTCCTCTCTATCTCCCACTGTCAGGTCTATCATGTAAGTGTGTGTAAGTGTACAAGGCACTAAGTGTGAGATTAAGTAGCCATACTGAGTTATAGTAACTATTTGCTTGAATAGCAGTATAGGTAAGCRTGAAATAATGTAATTAAAATGGTGTGGTTGTCTGTTTCTTTGTCAGTGGCAGAGTATGTCTTTAGAAGGCAAAAACTGTCAAAGAAAACGAATACAAAGACATCAGCTCTGCAGAATATAGAATCATAGAATAGAATAGTTTGGGTTGGAAGGGACCTTTAAAGGTCATCTAGTCCAACCTCTCTGCCATGGGCAGGGACATCTTCAACTAGATCAGGTTGTTCAGAGCCCCCTCCAACCTGACCTTGAATGTTTCCAGGGATGGGGCATCTACCACCTCTCTGGGCAACCTGTTCCAGTGTTTCACCACCCTCAGTGTAAAAAACTTCTTCCTTATATCTAGTCTGAATCTACCCTCTTTTAGTTTAAAGCCATTCCCCTTTGTCCTGTTGCAACAGGCCCTGCTAAAATTTGTCCCCATCTTTCTTATAAGCCCCCTTTAAGTACTGAAAGGCTGCAATAAGGTCTCCCCGAAGCCTTCTCTTCTCCAGGCTGAACAACCCCAACTCTCTCAGCCTTTCTTCATAGGAGAGGTGTTCCATCCCCCTGATCCTTTTTGTGACCCTCCTCTGGACCCACTCCAACAGGTCCGTGTCTTTCTTATGCTGAGGGCTCCAGAGCTGGACGCAGTACTCCAGGTGGGGTCTCACCAGAGCAGAGTAGAGGGGCAGAATCACCTCCCTTGACCTGCTGGCCACGCTTCTATGAATATATGAAAACATCTGTGTGACTATGAATGTATGCTAGTTGGACTGATCAGTCTGACAGCTGCAGGATTACTCAAAGATACACCTGAATACCTTTTGGAATTGAAGGCTGAAATCTCAAGGGGTAGATCCAGATAAGACTGCCTGCAGCTGTGGAGAATCCAGGCCCAATATGATGGTGTGAAGGACCAACAGCAACAAGGAAGCTCTGCAGAACCACCTCTGATATTTTAGGAAATRGCAGCTGAAATTAAATACTCACAGCTGAGATTTTTCTTTTACTTGGTATTCTCATTCACATCCAGAGCTAATATAAAACTAACTCCAGGCGAGATTTTAAAGGAGTTCTTAATTTGAAGTAATGACTATTTATAATACTAGCGATGTGACAGATAATATTAACCAGAATGAGGATTATTAAAGTCTACAGTGCTAGTGAATAGGTTGATTTTCTATTTTCTCTGTAGTGTGCATTGCATATCCTTTAATGGGAGAGATCTGTGTTTTGGAGTCACACTGTTGCCTAAGTAGTCTGACATTTATCGGATGATTTTTCAAAGGGACAGAAAAACAGAACAGCAAAAAGATGGGAAAGTCAGTGGGAGCTGGAGTCAGGGTCTTTGAAAATGTTCTCTTTAATTGTTTTTTAGGTAATGTGTAAATATTGTCCGAGAAGTTCAGTCTATTGTTAAACAAGTTAATATTTTGTCTTTGCCCATTAGCAAATATTTGACTCATACAATCCAAATCATTAAAAGTGTGCTTCAAGCATGAACATGTGTGGAACTAATTTTTGACTGGTGTCCTTATCATGTGGTAGATTTTCAATGATTAGGAGGCACGGAATGAGTCACTTCATAATGCAAGGTTAAATAAGGATGACCTTTACTAGGGTTTATTCTGTCTGGAAGGGAAGGAGGTCACAACATGGGTTTTTCTCCATTGCTCTGTGAATTCACCTTAAGTTTGACCTGCAGCAGTAGCCTCTAGTTAGGCAATAGGGAATTTCAGTTTTATACTTAATTAATTTTTAGTCATCCTTTGACGTTGGATGCTGGCCTTACTGCTTTTGTCATAATTTGTGGTATTTGTCAGTTACATGACAAAGTGAAGTTGATTTGAATTAAAGGCTACCAAAGGCCACCAAACTCAAGTCAATTATAAGCAATAAATCCAAAGGGGGTACAGTATTAGTGGTTTATCTTGTTATAACTAGATTTTTTTTTCCAAAAGCTATCATGTTTCATATCTATTGCACATGGTATGTGTTGCCTTTACTGTTAGTTCAGTTTTTTATCATAGTTATTTGACACAGCATCACTGACCTCCGTGGGGCTCTGTTTGCTTATAGCAGTGGATCTTCAACTCTAACAGGCAAGTTTGATACTTTTGCCTTGCAGATTAGAGTTTCTTTCTCTCTTCTGCAGATAAATACTCCATAACACTTCTGAAAAGAAAAAATCAAGGAGGAGATCAGCAAACTGAGCAGAGGTGGGTGTTGGACAGCAGAAGCAGTACCTCCACAGAGCTATGGCTAGGTATTAGATAGCAGCTAAATACCAGCCTCCTGTTATCCACACCCCAGTCAGCCCCTGCCTCTGGGGGCAAAAAGTGGTGGCATAGCATTTTACACTCAATTTGAAGAGCTTAAGGAGGATGAAGGACCAGGATGGCAAGGCTGAAGGTGATGACAAAGTGTCGCTGATGAATCTGGCATTAGTACTGAGCAATTTAATGGATACAGTGATGCTGAAGCTGATGAAAGGCAGCATCAGGAAGATCAATAACAAACAGATGCAGAAAACTATAGTGGGAATGGGGAAGGGAGGATGACAAAGTATGACCAGGCCTGGGGAACAGTGTGACTGACTGCCCTGTGGCACCATTTAGCAATCAGGATGCCCTGACACAGGACAGGAGTACAGGCAGATCCCCTCAGCATGGTCTCTGGTAAGCGGATGGAGGGGACATGATTCAATGGAAACCCCAGGAGGGAAGATGGGGTCACTCAGTCAATTTGTGAGGATATTTGTGGACCGGCTTGGAGAGAAGAGCACTATTAAGAGAGAGCAAATGGAGAAGAAAAGTGCAGGGCTGGCTCACTTACGAGCAGAGTGGGTCACTGAGGGTGGCAGAATTACTAGAGGTGGACAGATAATGTTTGTTTTGGCTTGCTGAAGTCAGTAGGCCATCTGCTTTGATGAAAGTTGCATGACATATTAATACAAGTGTAAAGCTAACTGAAATTACATGGAATTCAACAGTTGAAAGCAAAATCATTTTTCAGTCCTTCTGGGAGGAATAAATCAAACCCAAATAAATGTGGCAGTTTCCTGATGCAAAGGAAATAATAGGTCAGTATGATTTCTAAACATCCAAAGATTCATCTGGCAAAAGCAAAAAGCCATTCAAACAATGGGCCCTAAATTGAATGTAAACATGCCAAGCCTCCATGATATTTGAGGAAGATGTTTAATGTGCATATGTATTCCCTTTTTTTCCATAGAAATGTAAAAGGTATGAAGAATTACTTCAAAATAAACACTGTAATTGTTACAAGAGTTTAGCATTTATTCAATTAGGAAAAATATTTAAAATTATATGTACAGTCATAAGGCAGTTACCGAAGAAAATATTTTGCAGCTTCCTAAAAACGTCAGAAAACTCCACACTTTCTTCCCTTATCAATTCTACAATCTATCATTCACTGGAAAATGTTAGGTTTTGGGGGCGCAGCTTTTCTAGCAGTGTGTGTAATAGGAGAAATAACCTGAAATACTTTAAAACATTTGCAGACAGTATTATTACAAGCTGTAAATCGTGTGAAATGTTTCTAGAGGAAAAATTTCTTAAACAGTTCGGTGCTCATATTTCAGTTCAGCCAAATGGCAAAAGAAACAGCGTTTTGATAYCTAACTCTGCATTGTGGTCACAGGCAACACTTCTGTTTGCAATCAAGGAGCTAAATGTCAGCACTCTGGTTTTTATTCAGATATGAATGCAGCGGTCCTGGTGAGGGCTCTTCGGAGATGTGACCTACATGTCTAACATGTTACTGATAATACATTTTTTAAAGACAGAAAGGTAAAGGAGAAATTGAGATTCAAACCTAGCTATAGCAGTTAAAGCAAGATGGCTGCTGGGAAAAGGGTCATGGCTTCAGGAGCTGCTTCACTGCAAATTTGTGCCTCCTGCCTGTAAAGACATATGTAGATAGTTAACGGAGGATTGGTAAAAGTACAATGTATCCCAGAGTAAAGAAAAAACCCCCAACCTCCTGCACAAGCAAACCCTTCTTTCTTTAATATTGAGGCTTTTTTCTTTGCTGAGGTGAACKCTGAAGAGTATTGCATTTCATTCCTCTTTTCTCTCCTTCTTCCTCTAAAAAGAAATTGAAAAGAAAAGTAGACAGGTTATTTTTTCATTTGGAAAAAAACTCCAGGAAGTTTAGAGCAGAACTTTTTTCCCCCAAAAGCTGTATTTCCATTAAGACATTCAGTTATATTTACTTTGGTCTGATAGTTGTCTCCTTGAATTATGCAAAGTGTTAGGGATATACGTAAATATTTGAAGGGCTGGAGCTTTACTCATTGTCTTTGATTTCTGTTGGACCAACTGGATATCAGACCATGAGTCTTTAGACCACTGTTGGTTATGAGAAAATTTATACTGAAAGAAAGCTTCCCAGGAGAGCCTCTCAACTTTGTTATTACCTTGTTTATCCACCTGTTCTTTCCCCAAATTTCAGTTTTACTCCGTTTTTTTTCTGGATATGTTTTGTCATTAACAGGCTTTCTGGATTGCTGATCTTTTAATTCTGACCTACTCAAGGCTTTCATGAATCCAAACATACTTCTATTCCATGACCAGATGATATACCCTACATCTCCCAAGTCAATGGATATAACTGCTGTAAAGTATCAGCAATTTTATCCTCTTGCCCAATCCGTATTAGTCTAGTCCTGCAATGTTACACTTACTTTTCACATTTTCCACATTTTCTACCTCTATTTTCTTTCTTTTCTTTTTCCTTTTTTCCTTTTCATTATCAGGTACTACAAATATCTCTGTCTCTAGGACATGTTTAGCCAGCATCATCACACATGCCGTCCTCTTTCATTAAATACCTGTAAGAGGAACTAAGACTGATCTAAACAACTAACATACTGTATAATGCTTTTTATCTGGTTGTGAGCATGCTGGAATTAGATCTGACAGCAATTAAATGTTCTCAGATTATCACACATGTGAGTTGAACCTGACCTGCTCTGCATATTTTTTCTTTGCCTTTGAAAATTGATTGTTATGGACTGTAATGGGCTTTGCAGCGCTCACTGGTTGGAACGCTCAAAAAAAGCATGATGTCTCCAGCTACTTGAATAATAGCCACTGAATATGTAAAGAAAACTTGTGATCCTTTAAAACAAAGGATTCAACAACTTGCTTTAGTGATTTTTCCACTTTATGCATCAGAACTAATAGTCTGTGCAAACAAATGTGACTTTTGTTTTCTTTCTCTCACATTGGGACTGACTCTTGTTGAGAATATCTGCAGAATGRTGACTACTTTATCAAAGAACTGATAGGACACACCAGTATATATGAGATTTTCTAGCCCGTTATGATTAGGTATGGGAACACATGCTAGGGGAGCTCAGCAGGGATTTCCAGAGCCTGAATCTATTCATGAGAGGGATGGGGGGGCCTCTAAACCAAAGATTCGTAGGAAAAGGTTTCCAGATTTCTTCCTGGTGCCAGGGTAGGTTCAAGTGGTAGCTGTTGTAGCAGTATTTCCRAAATAGATAAAATGTCTATTCAGCAAAACTAAACAGTCTTACTGGCAGGAAATGCAACTACAATATAATAGCCAATTTTTTGTGGTTCTTTGCATATTCTCTGCAAGCAACTCTATGAGATGTACAGTCTAGAAATATCATGGAACTTAAGCATATCATCAACATAACCTACCTAAACCAATGCATATATCTGCATCTGTGTGAGGGGAAAGAGATGTGGAAATGCTGGGGCTAAGGCTTGAAGACAGGCTGGTGTCAGCATCATCACACAGAAAAAGGCGCTGAGGAGTTTCTGGGCTGGTGTCAGGGACAGATTATCAGGTGCTGGGTGCATATGGGGTTGCTTATGGGGCTCTGAAAGCAGCCAGGTTTTCTGAGGGTGCTGTGAATGCCAAAAGCACCCTGAAGATGTGAAGTTGGGACTGTTGGTTTAGGGGATGGTAACTCAAGCTACCGATGTTGTCAAGAAGTTTGTGTGTTTCCACTGCTTAAAGTATTGAAGAACTTTTATTGGTGGGTTTGACATCACAACTCAATAGGAGAAACTCTTGCCAAGAAGAGACCTCCTCTAAGCTCTTGGGAAACCCTTAGTGGAAATGTGGAGAAGAGTGGAGAGAATTACTATCTTCTACCCCTTTTTAGAAAACCTCTAGCATAGGATAGTTATTCCTTAAATCAGCTCCTCTGTTTAATTTTTAAGGCTTTTTATTTCACTTCCCTCTTAGCCACAAAGGGTAGCCTATTGGTAATTTTAAATGGATTTTTCTGCCACACGATGGCACTGCAATCCTTTAGATAACAACGAGGGACGGTGGCAAACTTTATTTTCTTTTTCTAGACACAAACTTTCAGAACACCCGCACAAAATAACGCTTTGAAGAGACTGTTTCCAACAGCTTTTAAAGTTTAAGGAAAAAGGGCATGATAGTTGTTTTAACTGTTACTATTCACAATTATGGCCAAAATAATTCCCCTTATGCCTGAACACACGACACTGCTGATTAATTATTGGGCACATAAAACTAGTTCCATTAAATAGATTTGTACAGCCAATGGGGGATTTTGTGGGGATACACTTTATAAGCATCCCAGATGACTGCAATATATGGATGGCTTATTATAGTACATTTCTGTTGCATGTACCTAAATGCAATCTCCTGCTGCCTGGAAGAAAGTTGGATCTCAGAGTGTGCCTAAGTGCTTTGTGGAAACAAGATCCTAGACCACTTTCTAGCTTGATGTCTGGCACTTCCTTAGCTTTCCCAACCTCCCTGCCGCAGTGTAAAATTAACTGCAAGAGCATTGTTGGGTTTTATTTTTCTTTTGTCAATGGCCCAGAAGTTTCCATCTAGGTACCAGCTGGGATAAATTCTGTGAAGAAATGAAGAATCCCAGCTCAGAGAATGAATCAAAGATGGCAAGGTAAGAAAATAAGATGAGCCGAGGACCACAGTTCATTCCTCCAAATGCTTCCTTCATAGAGCTGTGGTAAGCTGTCTAATTTGGAAAGTTCCTTGAAGGAGTTTTCCATTCTTTTTATGTACAGCCAAAGGCACTCAAAGACAGTTTGAAAAGGTTAACTTAAAAACCTGCTTTGTTGTTAAGGATTTRAAACAGAATGCCTGCCATCAGTATATAATCAGCATATCATAAAGGCAATTAAGGAGACACAAATTTGGCTAATTAAGTATAATAAGATATGCTAAAATGTCTCATTTTTGTGGTTGCATTGACTTGCAAAAGCTGCTTTAGGTAGGACATGGTTAAAGTCTGGTCTTGGCGCTCGAAAGCAGCTGAGTGCAATTCTGCTCACTGCCATGCTTCTGCGTGACCTTGGAGTCAAGGAGATGCAGAGAAGAACAGGGAGAGTAGTTTTTCTCTCAGTGTCTCAGTCCTCATCTCTGAAAGCAGAATTACAATTCATCCCTGCTTTCTTATCTGGATATCCTACCTATTTTGAACATAAGCACTTTAAATGCTTCTGTTTCTCTACATTTGCAAAATTTACTTGACTAAATTGTTATCTTCCAGCTACTACTGTGATACAGCTAACACTGTAATTAAATGCACTATCATTGTAAGAATTAAACTTGGGTGTGACTTGGCAATCTTGTGTTAGATAAGACAGTTTCTCATGGATTTATTATACCAGTTCAGTGTTATACACTGTCCTTATTTAGGTCCTCGCTAATATGGAGGTTTTTTTTCCCCTCAGAATACTTCAACTCACCATTTTTCTCTAACAACAACACATTTCTCTGACAGTATCAAGTGTTACAAACAGGCTTTTTATTTAGCTGAATTACTATCAACAGTCAGGACAGGTGTAAGTGAGGTTAACAGGAGCTACGGTGACACGTGCATGGAGGATTGCAGTCTACTATGTGCTCTATAACTGATAAAACAGTTCAGCTTTTGGGGAATTGCCTTCATAAAGTTTATCTTTGTTCATAAAAATAATGCACTGTTGATGCATGAGAGCCACAATTTTTCTAGTTTAAACCTTTCCAGGAAAGCGGGCCACAAAACTGCCTTCAGTGGCTGGCAAGGGCCAGATGCTGCAGTCCCTGCCCCAAGGTCTGCCTCCATCTTCTCGACATACGCCCTACAGCTGGCTGGTGCAGCCTTCACTGCTTCTGGATCCACTGTGGGTTTGTGCAGGTAAACCCTAGCTGCTGCCACGAGACCGACCCTGGCAAAGGAGGCAGACAGCAGTGACCTGGTAGTGGCAGAATAATCACCGGGTTCCTTCCCACCTTTCGCCAGTCCACCGGTTTGGGCAGGTCGGAGGCTGTGGGCTGGATGAGTTGGTTCAGCTGTGCCTTCCTGGGGACCCCATGCCACAACAGGTGGTGGACAGGACAAGGGGCAGACAAGCCTCAGGAGTGGCAGCGACCCAATGCTGCCTCCAGAACAAGATGTTTGCTCTGGGACAGCTTCTGGAGAGCATCCAAGGAGGGTCTGGAAGGAGGAGGGATATGGTTGCTGGACACACTGGGTTGGTTGGGTGGGTGGCTGCAGGCTGACCATCTTCACCTTAAGGAAATTGCCAAGTTGGGAGTGGTGTATTTGTAAACTAAAAATTCTCAGGCTTACAAGTAATAAATGATGCCCCTTTTTTCTTAACAGTCACCTTGTCTCCCCGTTTTGCACTGTACGAGGAAGAGCATGAATGCATGAGACCTAGTTGGAAAGAGCTGAGTTAGTGTCAAGAACACCTACGCTTGTTAATGAAGCATGAAATAAAACTGTGTGTTGTAGAAAAAGAAAATCAGTATTGACCATGAAACTTTCTGTTTTATAAATTGGAATAAGTGTATCCGGTGCAGTGTATTACTTTTGATAGATTACATTGCTTCAGTAGTCTTAGAGAACTGACTCTTCAGTATATCTAGGGCCTGTAGCACTACCTACCATTAAGCCTGCCTGATTATAAAAGACAATTTTAACCAATTTTTATGATTAAGCTAAAGTCTGCTTTGTTTGAAATTCTCCATACTGAGATTATAGCCTCTCAGCAAAATTATTTTAACAGTTTCGGCTAAAGCAGCCCAGCCATTCATTGAGAAAGAGATTGTTTTGCCCAGCAGCCTAGGGAAGGAGGCCAGAGACTGGGGAGGAAGCGGGAAGTCACTGGGCAAGGACATGATGGAAGTCTGGATGACTCTAATGTGAAGACTGAGACTGGGTATTACTTGGCAGGAGGAGACAGACTGGAGAGAAATTGAAGAACTGGACTCTTCTGGAAGGAGAATTAGCACTGAGATAAGAAACTGGAGATGTGGAAATACAGATTTTCTATAAAAGAAAATACGATTGTACTGAATGGAGAGGAAAGAGACTGACGAAGAATCTTGAGAGCAAATTAGRAAGAGCTACAGAAATAGCAAAAGCATTTGCACTTATGAAGAGCTGGAGGAGAAATAGTTTGAGGATAAGGATAGGAAAGCAACCGCTCAGAAGCAAGCTTGGAGGAAATGGTCAATGAAGGTCACATATTGCTCTATGCTGGAAAGAGAACCTTAAGATTAACAGCAAACATCTTTAGACTACATGTATWTGTTACCTGAAACTTGTTACTAATTTTCTAATGTACAGATGTTTGTTGCACAATATTAATTTCCCTCTTTTTCTTTTTTTTGAAACAAGAACATAAATACCATACTCCAAAGGAGAGGTTTCTCAGGTTAGGGAAGGAATTCTTAATCAGGGAGGGAGAAATACATACACACAGATGAGGTCTAATACCTGGTTTCCTGCACACTCTGAACCCTTCTGGGACAACAATTATTMATTTTCATCTTGGCTTTCATTATCACATCAGAATGTCCTATACATGCAAAGCAATCTTCACAAAAGTCCTGTGAGATGTGTGTGTGTGTGGGGTAATCAGGATCCCCTTCCTCAGATGATGACTTTATGCATAAAAACTTAAAGACAAAAGTACCCACTGGTTCTGAGATGTTTAGGAACTGGTTTTCAGAGCACAAGCTCTTTTCTCTGGCACAGTTCCCACTTAAGAATCTGCCTTACGTTTGGCTGGGGCATCAAGAAGTTCCCCACGGCCCTGATTTTTATCCAGCTCACTTCGCAAAACACAGTCCTACCCTACGAGAACTGGAAACCTTGTTCTTTGGTAAGCCCACACGTCCTCATACCTGACAGAAAAGGGAAAATTTGGATCCAAGCTCCAGGAGTCTGACCCAAAGGTATGAGGTTGTTCATGGCGTTTCCTCCCCTCATCCTCATAGCTCTCTCTGTGGTTTCCTCACTCTACAGGTACTCTGACTTTTCTGTTCCTGACATATTAGTTGCTACAAATCACTTCAAGATGGTGTTACCTGTGTTTTCTGAGACTTGTCCCGCCTTTCTGACATTTCCTTCTACAGGATTTGCAGGGTGCATGGAGCAGTGCATGCTGTGTATGAACTGCCCATGGATGCTTGGCAGCACCTCATGCCCCCTCAACCAAGCCGAGGTTCCTGCCAGGCACTTAAATCAACATCCAGGCATCCCAAATACACCTCTTCTCAGATTGCTCTGTGATTTTCTCAAAAATCCCCTGTGTATATACATTATACGCAGAGGATTGAATCTAAGCAGGTGTAAAGAACTGTCATATTCAGAAACTTACTGAGCTTTGAAAATATCTGTTTACTGTGCATGAAAACACCCGCAGAGAAGAGCATTTGATTTAAATAATGTGCATTTGTTTTCTCTAATGACTTTTCTTCCCTTATGCTTCTACTAAGTATTTACGAAGCAGTAATGATAAGTTCACCAGGGCCCAGACCACCCCCATGAACGTGATATGATGATCCTTACTAGTTACTGGGCTTTCGTCTTCTCCTCCTTTACTGGCCAGCCCGGGCTGTAAGCTGTGATGCCACCCATCAAACCTTGTCCTCTTTCAACACAGCTCTGAGTCACCGGAGTCACGCAGATTAAGAAGTGCCTGAAAAGCTCTTGTTCCATTTTGTTTCTTGTCAATCTCTGCTTAAAAAAACATAGTTCCTATAGCCCTAAACCTACATTAAACAAGGTTATTATGACTGGAGGCTGAAAATTCACAGTCAATGACCTGAGTCAGGTTGTTATTGCTCCTCTCACCTATGAGTGCCTTCCGTGCTAGCAGGTGAACTTTTTACCAGGAGCTTCTGGTACTATGATATAAACATGCAGAGGCAGTGAGTAAATGTTTCTAAAATTACAAGAGTATTTTATTGTGCATCATTTGGACACATTTTTCAGGAAATGCATAATTCTTGCTTTAATTTTTCTTTGCATTGTTTCTGATTAGGTCCAGGAAGGTCATTAATTCAGCTTAGCCAGTTAAATTCTGAGGAATTGCATCTTTCCTCCCTGAACCAGAGTAATTACACTGCTGCAGCACTGGCTGTGGTCGCCCCTGCTAATAAAAGCCTGGAAAACGCAATCACAAAATCCTTGTTGATTATACGATACTCAGGAATCCAGCAATTAATACATACAGCTTTTTTTAAATAGGAGTGAGTTGTAAAGAAGAGCATATTCACCAGCATAATGGAGAAACACATACTGACTTCTGCTTTGCTTTTGCTGAAGTTAGTTTAAAAAGAAAGCAAAATCCAAATCTACAAGCCCTCCCCCTGCATCAGGGCAGCAGAACAAAACTAGGCTCATGGTTAACCATCAGAATGATTTAAGGCAAAAGCCAAAAGCTGGAGAAAACACATCTGACCACTTCACTTTTCCCTTTCTGCACCACTTCACTGTTTCTTTTCTTCAACTACTCTCTTCCYCCATCTCCATTTGGGATACGTTGGGAAATGCATAAAAACCAAAATGAATGAAATGAGCACAAGTATAGAAAGAAAACGCAGCTGCAAGAGTACAAATCAGTCAAAGTAAATACACCAGAAGGCAAAGAATTCAAAGAGCATATTAGAAATTATGACATGAATTCAGCTGACAATGTGATTTATCATTTGGGGCCTTTCACCATCGCAGCTGAGAGTCCTTCACTGAATGAATTATAAGTGTTTGGGTACAGTATCTGTTACCATTTCTATGGGAAAGGAGATCTTCTGAAAATGGGCCTAGTTGGTTCACAGCTGATATTTTCAGTGGAATAAAAATAGCCAGTGTGGGGGAAGGGATCATGGAGAGTGGCAAAAAGCAGGGACTTGTGGGTGTAAGCCTGAAGGACCGGTGGAGAAGCTGCTCTCTCTGCTGCAGCAGCCTCCTTCCAAGGTGAACATATGCTGTGCAGCCCCCAGAAAAGCAAACAGTCTGTGGGAGGTGGTTTTTAAGTCAGAGTAAAAGAAGCTTTAGCAAACTGCTAAAGCACCATACTGCTTTCCTGTCAGCAGTATGGTGCACAACCTCCCCGTTGGTCTATGACCCAAAAGGCTCCTCAGTGAATCACCACCCAGGGCTAAGAGAAGCTGCAGGCTCCGGATGAAGCTTTAGCAAGTTGGGTTAGAAGAAGCTGAGGTCTCCAGATGACCTGTCTTTAAAGCACAGTGTATATGTGCTCAAGTTTACTCAAGATTTGACTTTTTCACCTTCTTTGCTGAGCCTTGCTTCTACCAGTGCTCTGTGTAGCCAGGTTAATGTTGCCTTGGGTTCAACTAAATGTCCTGCCATTTCATCTCTGACACACTATGGACATACCCTTTGCCAGCTATGATTTCTTATTTATTTCTAAGAGGACTTCTTTGGGAAAGTAGAGCTTTTGGAGATTCATCAGCGTCTAGTGAGAGAAATCTAGTTTTACTTTATCTTCTCTAGGGCTTCAGGGACTTTAATCCTTTAGTTCGCCTGGAAAACTTTGGAGATTTCCTGTTAAGAAAGACAGAGAGAATGGTTTCACAAAGGTAACTGGGCTGAAGAAGTGACTGTCCAGATCATGGGGCAAAACTGCTTTCATACAGGATCTTTTTGAACTGCCACTTGTTACCCAAACTCCAGAGAGAGAACAGAAGTTGATACTTGGAAATGAAACTTAGTACTATACTGCTTGTTGACCTCAGTTTAAGGAAATACTATTTCTTAAGACAATTCAGTGTGCCTGACAAAGGTTCCATTTAAGCCCTTTAAAATGACTAAGTCTTTCAGAACAGACCCACACATCTTTGGCAAGTACAGATGTCTCATTGCATAAGGCAAAGCTGGTGGTAGAACTTGGATCAATTTTCTAACTTGCTTTATGCTGTGAAAAACTTGCTCTGCCTGAGGATGAATTGGTACGCAGCTAGGTCTGAGCTGGTCATCTAGACTTCCTTTATAGAGAGAAGTGGGGTCTTCTATGATATTACTAATCTCACCCTGAAGCCGACATCTAAAATGGGTCAGATGAATCAACACCTAGAAGTGTCTCTTTCAGATTAAGGGAATTTAGTGTGATAAGCTCAGAGGGAAGCGTTTGTATTGCAAATGTCTCAAGTGAGGCGAAATGAATCTACCTATACACCTTTCTTTCCTGGACTGTCCTGTAGAAGACTGAGAAGCTTTCTCAAGAAGAATTCAATCCCTACCTTACTTCTAATTTCTTTAGTTCTATTGGGCAATGTTTCCTGGACTGTCTGTCCAGGTTGTCAAAGCAATAAGATCTTAATTCTCTAGAGTGTTCAAATCTCAGATATCTTAAATTATTTTCTGCTAGAAGCATGATACAGTTTATCCTGAAAAATACCTTGTTGAATTGTTAATGGTGGTCCATTTTAACAAAAATCTAGTCACATTATCAGCTTTTCCGTGACAAGAGAAGAACTGAAGTAAATTAGATGCTTTCCTCCATAGGAAGATAAAGCCACAATCCAATCAAGTGCAGGCAGGTAGGCTGTGTTACGTCACAATATCTTACGCCCTGGGATGAGGGACATATGTGCTATAGTAGGTCATGCTGATGGTGAAGCAGGGTCTTTACAGCCCCTCCAAACTTTCCCTTCTCTCCATCCAATAAATCCATACCTGCCTTACTCTCATCAATAGGAATACAATCTGAAAGAGACCTGATATCAAAATACAGTGTGCTATTCATCAGTTGCAATGGGGGAAATACTCCTGCCTTCTGGGAAGAAATAACCTCTGTCACCCACTTGTCTTTATATGTAACTTATTCACCCCATACTCATACAAATGAAGTGCCAGTTTACCTGTTTCAACTTCCAAGGAGTGCCACTGTGGCACTCTGGTACCCATCACCCCATTGCATGCAGTGATTATAATCTGATATGAAACATTATAATCTTACACAAAAATACTAACTTTCCCCCCAGGTTTTTAATCAGTTCTGTGTTATTTGCCAAGGCACATACTTATTCTTTTTTCTCACATGCAGCATTTGTATGACTCAGAAGTCTAAACAAGTAGAAAGCTGGCACAAACAACGGATAATTGTATAGACACTTAGCTGTCAGACCGAAGATCTAAGATGAAAAACTCCGGACATTCAGGAGATACTGTGATGTGGTTTTCTTAATATTTTTAGAAACAAGTGTACAGCATGTAGAATATATACTAGAAGATGAAACAAAGCTCTGACTTCCTGAAGAAAATAGAAGTCATGTGGAATGTTTACTAAATTGTTCTTGTTTTCTTTTTTTCTCTTCCGTAAAGGAAAAAAGAGCTTTTTTTCCTGCTCTCCTAAAAATAAAAGATTGATGAAAACGATGCATGACATGCACATCAGGAAAATGCACCCTGACATTTTTGCACAGAATTTGCGTTGCATGTTGACAGATTTTTGCTATAAAACTGACAGTTTTGGTGCAAGCTGTTCCTGCCATGACTATAGGGAATAGATAGCAAAAGGGAAAAGTATAATTTACACTATGCACACTTGAAATGAACCTGACAGGCTACAAGGTGGCTCAGTTGTTCCATGTAAAGGTACCATAAGGTATCTAAAACTACTYCCCTTGCCCTTTATAGAACAACATCCCTAAACACTATATTTTTAATGTGGTGAACTGATTACAGGAAAATCACAGGTCTCTCTACAGATTTTCACATGTATTTTAAAACTATTGGTGTGGACCAGTGAATTGAAGTCTTTGTGAGATTCCATCTCTTTCCCCAAACATTCATCATGCAAGACCAAATTTCCTTTAAAAATTTACATGAAACAAGACTGCTTATTTATGAAAAGGTTAACATAGGTGACCATGCTGTGTCTGCATAGTTCTAAAGACTTTTTACAAGAAATAAAATGGTAGCAGTCCTTGTAGCAAATTAAACATTTGGCTGCACAGAATCTGTATCTATTAATTTTAAATGAGAGTACATCTAAAAAAATCTTTCTTGTTGTATAAAGGTTGTCATCAAAGCTAGAATATATTCAAATTCAATACACAATGTCATTTTACTAATAAAATCTTATGCTTTGAAATGTCAAAGTAGTGGAAAGATCTTTAAAAAGCAATGATTAAATATGCAAATGCAATCCTTGCAGCCTTTTTTTAAAGAGAAATGTACCTTTTAGAAACCTATCTGCAGAGGAATCTTACTTTTTTCGCATCTTATTTTTCTTCTCCACCTCTTCTATTTTTAATGATGGATTGTTGTACAGTAGGCTGAACACCACACAGCTTCAGCCTTCCCTATTTAGATTAATCTAGGGAGAACATTAGATTTCTAATCTTGGGCAGTCTCACTTCCAATCTCCCATTGCTTGAGGGCTTACCTCCTGTCACCTCAAGCTAAATCCTTCTCATTTATTCACATGAACCATCAACTTTCATGAGACTGCCAAAATAAATAAGACCAGCAGGATATGGCCCCATATTTATTTCAGTAACAGCTTTCTTCAGTGCAACTGCTATACAGAATGACACTAGGGCTCTGCTCTTCTCCTAGTTTCTAGGAGAACGACTTGATTTTTGTTTTCTTACTGCGTGAGCTATTTAGTAAAGTTGTAAGAAATGGGTAAGTTAGGCATATCTTCCAAACCAACTCAATTTTGAGGTATTTTTGTTTTCCTTGGCATTATGGTCTGCTGCTATTCTGCTCAGTACCTCTCGAGGCTCTCTTTTTTTGAATTTTATATGCCTGTTCTAGGTTTGGCTCCTTTCTAGAGCTATCTCAATGGGCCATGTTTGGAAAGACACACAACTGATAGAGATAGTCTGATGAAGTACTGGGGGATCAAGGCTGAAATTTTAAAGCTCACCCAGGTGAATGAATATGATCCTTCATATGAAGAAGAAGAAGAAGAAGAAGAAGAAGAAGAAGAAGAAGAAGAAGAAGAAGAAGAAGAAGAAGAAGAAGAAGAAGAAGAAGAAGAATCCTTCATATTCAGAGAAGCTGCTGCACGCCGGCTAGTGTCAGAGACCCATAAAACAGCTGGAGCTCAGCTGCACTCTTTGGTGCTTATCCCACCTGAGTGCAGGAAACGAGTTCTGGAATTACATAGGAGAAAGATGGGGTTAGAGCCATAAAATAATTTAAATGCCCCTGTATCAGCTTGTGATCCTCAAGATCTCACCTTTTGGGGTCTTTTTATTGGAAATTAATATTTCTCTAGACCCTGAACTGTATGTGTACTCTACTAATCCAGAGGTCCTCCTGCACCTAGGTGGCCCAGCAGGCTACTGTGGTCAAAACATGTGATTGTGACCAGCAGCATTGAAAGAAGTGATGTAGCTGGCATTACATCTGGCCACCTTTCACTTTCCACCTTTAAAGACCCTAAGTCTAAATAATAAAGGCAGCTACTGCCCAGGGCATGAGGGAAGGCTGAAATGGGGTAGAAAGGTATTCTGGGTCAAGCAATAGCAGAGAGTCCTGGCATCCCATCCGGTTGCTTTGTTTAATCCTAGAGCAGTGGTTCTCCAGTTTCTTTAAACAGCCCATATGGGGTCTGCCTTCCCCTTGCTGAAAGGGACACAGGGCATAATCAGTCTCCTCATGCTCTCTCTCCCTCCCCTTCGCACTTTACTGGAGCTGCTGTGCTAAGTTTCCCAGCATTGATGCTGCCTCTCTGTACCTCCCTCACAACCAGCAGCGGAGCAACTGGACCCGGGCTGCGAGGCAGTGACACAGCAGAGGAGGGAGGAGGTGGGGGAGACGGCGCAGCTGGTCCAGAGCGTGCAAGGAAAGACTTAGACTGAGCAAAATGCAGCCCTGACTTTTGCTTTTTCCTTATGCATCTGGTCACTGTGTAGTGCTGCATCTTGTTAAAAAGGCAGAAGGAGGGCTAGAAAAGCTGCTGCTGCTGCCTATCCCCATTTCTACATTCAGTGTCAGGGTGTCTCACTGCTAGGGGAGACCCTCTGCCAAGGAAGCTGCTGCTAGCTTCATACAAGCAACAGCAGTGGGAATGCAAATTCTCTCCTAGTCTATCCCTCTCCCACAGGAGATGATACAATTTGGGGGCAGATGAAACTTTAGATCTGCCATCTGCTTCCACAGAGCTGTAAGAAAGAGACTATTGCTGGTCAAAAGCACAGATGACAGATCAGTACAAGACAGAAATGTGCTGAGCAATCCAAAAGAAGACAAGTTTCTCTCCTAAAACCAGAACACAATGATGATTCTGAAGAAAGCAAGGCTGTGTAGTGAGCTGTTAAAAAATGATATACTGAATGATATTGAATTATGGGATAGTTCTGAGTTGGAGAGCTAGAAGTTCATTCCCCACTTTTCTGAGCTCAGCCATTACAGTAGTTTCATCCTGGCTACTTTCTCCAAGAGGACTAGAGATCCTCCATGGTTGCCTACCTCCCCCACAGCATGTCACTCGGAGAGCAGAGTTACCGTGTCTCATAGGCTAGTATTCAAAAGCATCTTCAATGTGCTACTGATTTGTTGCAGAGCAATCTATCATGAATGCAAGCCAGGAGGAGGTAGGAAGATGTAGGAGTGAAGGGGAGAGGAAAGAGTGATGCTTATTGTCATGGAAACATTTCCCCACTGTATTGTTGGCCAGCACTTACAGATGTGGCTTACCAAAGAGCGGGGCGGACCTATAGAATCCATCAGCAGTGGTACATGTGACCCGGTGTGTGGCGGCCAGGGTATTTGCAGTTTTGCTATCATTGCATAGCTACTTGTACATCGCAATCAATAAACTACTTGAGCCCAGTACTCCAAGACACTTGCAGTAACCTGGATACTACACTACTGATGAAGACAAATGTAGGATATCTGCAGACAGCAAAATTTGCTGTGGGGCTCTTCTGCATTTTAATGGTTGATTCTAAGTAATGTATTTTCTGACCTTGAGCTCTGCATTTATTTTTGAAGAAGCTTGAGAATCTGTTTCAAATTATTGGAGGGATAGTTGTAATCTCCATTTTCTTCCAAGTGCATTGCTTTCAATTCCCATCTGTCCTTTCAGACACYTCCTATATTAAATGGTCACAGAAGATGAATAACAGTGGTGTGAATTCTTCAAAATTGCATTACATGTTATTCTGCTCCTTATTAATGTTCTATGTTGTTTTATTTACGATAACCTTGTGAACAGTAAGATGAGATGGCATCCACATGGTCTCTACATCCAGCTGAAAAATGACACAAGTGTATTATTAACATCCAAGGATGGGAAAAACAATAGAAAGCAGGAAGAAAGGAGAAAAAGTATGTTTTCAAAATTAGGTCAGAAATTAAAGGAAGACTGTTGCTGCTATGTGTTTGGATGAGCTCTTTCTTAGTTGCCAAGGTTTTAAAGATCTATTTGTGTAATTCATTTAATTGTCATAAGTTCACACGCTTCTCTTGTAACACCTACTGTATGCTAATGTGTCTTTTTCTAACGGATTTTATTCAGAGTTATTTAATACACACAAAAATGAACACTGCAAATTTTGTATTGCCTTTACTGGCTCCAAATACAGTGTATCACAGAGAGCTTTGAGATCAAGGGAAGAAAGGTTTTCCTTCTACTATGTATTTGCTTCATAGATTGGACTATTCCAGCCTTTTCACTATTAGGATGACATGGTCCATGTTGCTTATTTGAAGTATTTGAACAGTATGGTAAAGTTTCCCTAGATAAGGAGCATATAGTAGTTGATTAAACCATTTTCTACATCATTGCATCTGTAATAAAATATTTTTAAGTCTATTACATGTGAAACTATGTTCTGTACCACTTTCCTGGCTGCTTGAGAAGACTTTCAGGTTATGAAATCTGTTTCACCTCATGGTTCCTGGTGGCAATGACAGAAAGATGTGTGCAATTTTAATACAAGAACTGTGAGTCTGCAGGTCCGGTCTGCGCGCAGGTTCCCCTTTCTTTTCCACAGGGCACACAGGCATCAAGTCGGCTCCAGTTCTCGCTCCCTCCATTTAGCACGGTATTGCCACCAAGCTCAACGCTCAAAAACTACGTCTCAGACTCCAAAATTCTTCACACTACTTACATTGGGATTTTTTAAAAATTCATTTCAGGTATCTCCTCATTTTCTTTCTAGCTTCAGAGTGTTTAGGTGCATCTGAGTCATAATTTCAAGCTTTTATCTACGAACGTGAGTGATGAATGCTTTTCTTTTTTCTTTTTTTTTTTTTCTTTAATGAAAGCTGATAGTCTCATGCAATTGCTTGCTGCTAGCTGTGGCCTTCAGAAAAACAGCAAACATCCCAAGAGTCAAAGTAAAATATGAGTGCTGCTGAGATAGCCATCAAAACTTCTCTGCTTTTTAGGCTTTTTATGGGGAAACTGCATAATCATGAAGGGCAAGAAAAGGTGTTAGTAAGTCATGCAGGGCTTTATGGTGGGAATAAGAGGTACAGGAACAGAAGCTTTCTGATGAACAGAAGGCACAGAGTAGAAAATATGTTTCTGTCAGAGCCATCTGTTGTGGATCTCCCCAGGCTCAGCTGTGGATACGGGTGGAGATCTCTGTAAGATGATGGAAGAATTATCTGTTGGTAGGAGTTTTTAATGTGTATATATAGATTGGAAAGTTATGCTAGCAGTAAGTGTAAAGTCCTGGTATTCTTGGATGAGAAGGTCTGCATGTTCTGCTATAGGGTCACTATATCAACCAGAGATGATCGTGTTTTAAACTCAGATCCTTACAGAGTTACAAAGGAACTGGTTGTCAAAAATCATCTTTGATCAAGTGATTATAAATCAGTTAAAACAGGTCTGTAACTAAGGTTTTGGATTCAGAATGGCAATTTTTTGTGTGTATGAAATAAGGCTCAGTGGAGTAAGGAGCTCAAGAATTTTAACATGAAGGCGGCTTGGAGTTAATATAAGTCAAAAGTGTGTATTATTTAAGAGTTTTCTCATGTATTGCAAGCACAAGGGGAAAATGGTAGGAGAGGAAACTTGACCGGCCTGGCAAAAATAAGCACCCACAGAAAACGTTTAAGAGTGAGAAGAAACCTGCCTCTGATGGAAAAGGAACTGACAGTTAGGAGAGCTAGGTCTCAAAGGCCAGAAAATGCAGAGATAACCCGAAACCATTCAAAAGCCTCGCTGAGCTGCATCTCATGAAGAAAATTAAAATAAATAGCAGGAGATACTATATCCTCTGAAATAAAAAGAGAACAAGAAGGCAAGAAATGCAGGAACTGCTGACTGACAGATAGTAATGAAAGGTTAATCCAGGTGTGGCCAAACAATGAATGAACCCCATTCCCAGGATCTGGGTAGGGGATAGTGCTGGGATGTGAATGAGGATGGCAAGGTGATAGAAGTCATCCTTTCCTGACGCAAAAGCAAAACAGAGGGCACATTCACACAGCATGTTGCAGTCAGCCGTGACACAGCTCCGCCGCTGCTGTGACCTGGCCAGGTGGGAGCCAGCTCTGGAGCAGGCACTGCCGAGCTGCAGCAGTGCAGCGCTGGCAGTGAGCTAACACGCCCCGCTGCCAAGGCGTGTGACTGTGGAAAAGCAAACATAGCTCGCATGCAGCCCTTCCACCCAGCACTGACTGGCAGCTTGAAAGGCCTCATCCAGTTTCAAGCCGTCTAGTAAAAACCTGAAGTAAGGCTGGCTTCATCGCCCACTCAGAAATGTGGGAAACTCGGTTCCAGTTTGGACAACCAGCGAGTGACACTTCCCTGCTCCCAAACTGCGAGTTAGGCAGATGGCCTTAAGCAAACAGAAATTTTATTGTAGGGTTTAAACATATTGAGAGGGGAAACCTGAGCAATCTGCCACGAGCAGGGCAAACACTTCCAATAATTTACTGGCAATAATCCTGACTACATCTTCTCCTCCACCGCCGAGTGTCGGGTGAGGTGAGAAGTGCTCGCTGGCTGCCAGGCTGATAGGTAAAATGGGGTAGTGAGGGGCCCGGAGAGCTGGTGCTTCCCTGCTCTATAGAAACTAAGGCAGCTGCATATATATTGAAAACTCCACAAGTCCTGAGCTGTCAGAGCCCTTGCACGTGTATCTGAAAGGCAACCCAGTCGACTCCCTCATCCAGCTGAGAAGCCGATGGATGTGGGAAGTGGTCCCTTTGAGCTTCTCCTGCTCATTTTCTGGTGGATGAGCGTATCTGTTGTCATTGCTCAGCAGTCCTGCCCTCTCTGCTCTCTAAGTCCGTCCTCAGGCTGCAGTTTTACCCCGCTTCTGGCACAGCCTGGCCTTCAGCCCTGCCTTTCCCAAGAACCCTCCCCTCTGTGCCCCAGCATTCATTTGTTTTGGAAAAGCTGCAAGGACAGGCAGGATCTATATGGAGTCCTTGCCGGTACAGGGAGATTTTTCTGAACACTCCCTTTATTAAGAGTCTCTCAGGGTCTTTGAAAGAAACGCCCCCAATGCTATTGAACCTGCATGTTTGTTAAACCTATTAAAGATTTAGTGAAAAAAAACCCCAAAACAAAAGTAGGACTGGGTGATGTCCCAAACGTTGCTTTTCTCTATCCTGACACTTCACGTGCTCCCCAGGAGGTGCTGGCAGAGTGCTTGTCTTCTGCTGGCACCTCTCCTCCTGCCACCTCCAGGGAGAAACACGCTGCTTCATGGCATGAGCAAAAGAAAAAAAAAAGGAGTGGAGGAGGGAGATAGATAATCACAGCTCAGTTGGATTTTGTCCTATATGAACCCCAGAAAAGATTTTAGGGAATAAATAAGGATGAAAAAGCAAAAAAAAGTGGACTGAATCTATCTAGATTTAAGGAAAGTGTTGAGACAGGGTGTGCCTCACAGGAACTAATACTTCAGTAAGAGATGACAGAGAATTAATTCTGACATTGTAGAACAGAGGAGGTTGCTGGATTACAGGAGTAGAGAGCAATAGTTACGTTCCTTGTGAGGGCAGCCTTGGGCCCAGTCTGGTTTGAAATTTTCCTTCGTGACCTTGGTGCAAGAACTAGATGTGTGCTTACAAAATCTGCAGATGACACAAAGCTGGTACGTACAGCTAATAGAGACCAGAGGAAGACTTGATTATTATGCAGGAAAAATGAGATGACCTTGTGGAACAGCAGAATAGAAACAGCATGAAATTTAATAATCCAAAGTGCAAAATCATGCCCTTGAAGACTAATCACCAGAACTTTTGCTGTGGGAAAGGGGTTCATGAACCGGAGGAAGGAGAGATGAACAAACTGATTGACCATAGAATGGCCATAAGCCCCTCTGTGCTATATGGCTGTGAAAACAGCTAATGATGCTCCAAAATGTACCTGGCGAGAATTTGCAGCAGACTTGGGAAGGAATTAGTAGCAGGGTAAAAGGTATTGGGCTCAGAAGATCATATGCGTTTCTGCTCACCTGTGTTCAAAAGATACTTTAAATTGTAACAAATGCAGAGCAAGGCAGATATGTACAAGTAGGAAAGGTCAGACGGGGTAGCAGTGATTACCATTTCTGTCGTATGCCCTTTATTCTCCTCCCTCCCCCCAAGCTTTCATACAAGATTTGCTGCTCTGTGTTTATGTTGTCCTTATTGAGTTATTCCTATCCCCTAAGGGATACTCCAGTCACCTGAACAGGTGAAGAAGTGAATTCCCCTTTCCACTGATGTATAACTTTATTATGGGGGAAGGTGAAATGTTTACCTTCCTTTCATTCATTAGAGGTTGGCTACAGTAGGATATTAAGGCAAGCATGTAGAGTCTTCTCACAGTCCTGGGAAATCAGCCCGTGCCTGTCACCTGTACTCTCTTCACCTGCTCCGGGCTGAACTGACCCACAGGGCTGAGCAGGAGTGATGGAGATGCCAGCAGTGTCCACATTGTGGGGCTGGGTACTGCCACCAACAGCTCAGTACCCAAGTGCTGGTCCATCCCCATGCTGCTCTCTCCCGCAGCCCTATTGCTGAGTCATCTTTTTGCTGGGCTTTGCTGAGCCACTCCACATTTACATCACTGCAAGGAAAAAAAGAGGTTCGAGCTCAGCGTAAGGCTTTCAGTGCACCTCTGGCATTTTCCTCCTCTTCCTTCTGCCCTTCATGTTTTCTGGACCCATTTGGGGTGAGGAGGAGGAAAGAAAATGCTTCAGTGGATGGGCCAACGGGAACTTTCAGCAAACCCCCTCCCCTCAGCACTGTAATCTGTGAAAAATATCTTGCAATAAGGACAGGCTGTTCATTTTCCTCTGTGCACAGTCTGGCTCGCCCTGTGTAAGCAGAGGCTATCTTTAGCATGTCGTCGGTCTTTTTTATGAAGAGATATAAAAGCTCCCACAGCAGGAGTCCTCTGGCTCTGAGACTGGGTGAAGGAATGGCTATGACAGACTGCTTAGCTGGCCCCACCATTCAGAGCCATCTGCTTGCCAAGATTTCTCAGCTATGAAGAGAGAGGCAGACACTGCCCTTCTCAGTGGTGGTATGTCACCGTACGTATTGAGCGCTGCTCAGAGATTAGGAAGGGTTCGGTTAAAATGAAACCCAAACAATTTAAATAGATGAACAGAAGTTACTATCTGCTATTTTAAAATAATCCCTTTAGTTGTAAATAAGCAACAAAATATAGTAGTTCTCCTCTCCCAAATGCAAATCAGCAAGGCTCTCCCATAATTCGTTCAGACCCCATTAATGAGTATAAGCAGTTTAAGCACTTTGTTTTATGGCCAGATCTCTGCAGTTGCTTATGCTGAACATCAATTCCTTTCTTGTTGCTAGCTTTGCAACAAGTCCCAAGAGTAATTTACAGACACCTTAGTTTTATCTAATTTAACAGCTTTGTGTTGTCAGCAGTTTTGCCATCTCATTGTATTCCCTCTCTTCCTGATCATTAATAAATAGATGGGTCGGGAGAAAGAGTGGAATTAATCCTAGCAGTGATCCTCTGGTACAGTCCCTGTGGCATCACGCTCTTACCACCTTTTCATCCCAATCATCTGCCATTCATCCCCATCCTTTTCTCTCTCTTTAACCTGTAACAAAGACCTTATCTCCTACCCCAGGGTTACTGAGTTTCCTTAAAAGCCTCATGTGAATGATATTATCAAATGTCTCTATAAATGCATATCCCGTGATTCTCTTTTAGTCAATATTTTGCTAACTCTTTATAACATTTGAACAGGTTAGGAAAGCACAATTTATCCTCACTGTTAAGTATATCAATTTATCTCTGCTGATCTGTGCTGACTTGCAATTTATTCATCCTGATTTTTTCTCTCTCTCCTACATATCACCTGTAGGTGTTTTATAACTATTTTAAATGATTTTCTCAACTATTTTCCCCGTTAATGAATTAAGATTCTCTAGATTTCAGTTCTGAGGGTCAGTCTAAAGAGCTATTTTAAAGATTGCTACAGTGTTGGCCATTTTCCAGTTATCCAGCAGAGTGGCTGTTTTAATGATGAACTACATATCTTTAATGATAAATTACGGTAGGCTGGAATTGCGCTTCATTCTTAGGATTTCCTCAGAATCTCCGATGAGTTCCATTTGATACCATGAATTATTGGAACATATATTTCTGGAGTTGTTACACCACTGATATTTTTAATGTCTTTTATCCAACAGGGCTTTCACATCATTACATGTAACTTCAGAGTAAAGATTTATCCCCAGCCCTTCTTTTCTGACACCCAAATAAATCATTTACCTTCACTGCAAACTTTTCTCACCCTGTGCTTTCTTCCTTTACACTTAGCAGTCTAGTAAGCCTATGTATAATAGCCAGCTTTCCATATGTGTTTTACTTGCATCACTTACTATTTGTCGTCATGTGTTTGACTGTGTGTGTGTACTTTCTGAGCTTCATCTTACTGTATGAGTTGTATCTTGCCTGCCAAATCTTCTATTTTATTTGCATTCCTTTAACTGGGTATCCATTCCTGAAAGACACTTTGGAGATCAAAATTAATCCTTGAATTTTACTATTTAATTATCCTGTGCCTTCCCTTGTTTCTTTGTTCTGAACTGTGGAGATCTGCTAAAGCACAGGTTATAAATAGCTTCCATTCTAAAGTTATCACATTTTTTTTTAATAATTATTTCTCTGCCAGAAAAAGTCCTGTTTTAAATACTGATATTTTATTTTAAAAATGCAGATATTTTGCATATAGCTTCAACTGTTTAGCCTGAATGTGATTCCATTCACCCATAACTGATCATCATTGAACGTCTTTTTATATTCCCTTCTAATAAAAGTTACTTATTCACAGTTGCTTCATTTCTTCCCAAGTTGGTACTGGTTTCTCAACCATCAGTAACCCTCCCCTCCCGTATCTCTGTACCTTTCTGTTACTTACACACCTGTGATTTAGCATGCCTGACTCCTGAATCCTCCTCCCCATCCAAGAAGAAACCACTCGTTACTTTAGATGTTTAATTTATTTCTCAAGGTTACACTGTTGTTAGCATTCAGAACCAAGAATGTAAGGAATTCCCAGCTTCTAAAATTGTTTTTCCATCAGTGGTTAGGTACTGAAGCTATTGACTGCCACCTGTTCCCATTAACAGTCTAACTCCCATAGCCAAGCAGGTATGTTAAAATACAGGATTTCGAGCTTTACATGTGCTTGAACAAGTAAGGAGTAAAACTACAACTGATGTTCATAAGAAATGTCTAGTGGTCAGACTTTTGAAAAACTGACCACTTAGATTAGGATTAATCAAGCATTTTATGGTGAAATAATTTTCTGCTAGGAATAACTCAAGAGTTGGGTGCTCACTAGCAATAGAGATAAGCCAGGGTGAAGCATATGTTGTAATCAGGCGAAGCAGGTACTTTAACCTGGTCCTCCTAGCCCTACGTGCTTTTTTGCTATTAGGGGGACAAGGAGTGGGATCTAAAATATGTCTTAGAATTTGTCTATAGGTAGATTTTTATGAAAATATGGGCCCAAATCTTTCTCTTTCTTTTGTTTGTTCAAAAAAGGGAATAATGGAATTTATTTAGTATGATGTTCAGTAATGATTTAGCTATATTAATTAATGGAGAATTTTATTTTTGTGGCTTAAAAAGCAATGCTAAAATGATACAAATTTTAAAATCCATGTTGTACATGTACACTCTGGAATTGCTGATCAAATTTATTACCAGACTGTTGGTTCTGGCTCTTTGGAATTGGGGTTTCTTTTATTGCATCTGTAGGACTAACCCAATGAAGCATGGTCCAAGGCACAGCGTGCATTTCTTCTTCCTGGTGATGCAAGTCAGGAGGTCTCCCTTCAGCTGCAAGAAGATTTGGTGAGACTGGCAGTGGGCATGTTTAGTCTGTGCAGTGACGCAGGGTTCAGAAATCCCCAGACGTTGCCATGCCAGAGCGCAGCGCTCTTCAAACTTGCCTCCTTGGGTCCAGAAGCCACCCACCATGTCGCAGCACCACAGCATCTAAGCTAACAAGTCTTTACAGACCTCCCAGCAGAAGAGGCTGATATGGCCTAGGTGTCTGCACCAAAGTGTAGACAGGCCCCTCACCACCCAGGTTGTTGCCTTTCTGCTACATTTTTCTCTCTAGGCAGTAGAAATCCAAGGTCCTTTAAGAATTGGAGTTTGATGATGTGTTAATGCTACTACACAATGCTACGCTACTTAAAGGCCTTCTTAATTATCTGATAGACTGGTAGAATCATTGAAACTATTCCAGTTTGCCCAATAAATATGCCTTTGGGTATGAAAACTGTACAGATCAAGTTTGCAAAGCCTATTATTTGTCAGGTAGTGTAAGATATCCTGTGATACTTTCTCTCCAGATATTGAAGAAGTAATTAGACTATACTAGGAACTGTTAAATTTGTACCTTTGAGGTCACAAGCACATTTTAAACTATTTTTTTTTCCTCCCTCTACAATGCAAGAGCCAAAATCTGGCTTTGTTCAACTGAAAACTAAATGGATGTATGACAGGTATTAATATTCTGTTCCACTGCCGTCCCACTCATGATACACACCAGGCAGATTGGATTTCTTTGATATTATCTGTGCTGGATTTGGGGAATTTGTTGATATGGCAGCTTGCGCACACAAGAAGGAAAGCAGAGCCCAGTACCACAAGTGTCTGCCATGCTTTCCAGGTGAGTGGGGTCTGGGGATGGGGTCTGGATCTGGTCCCTGATCCAAAGTTGCCTGGAATCTCTCCACTGACTCTGACTACCACAGCAAGCTGTAAATGTCATCCCCTAACRTCTGTGTCAAACCTGTAAGAACAGCATGTTCTCTAAAATGGCATCTGCTTTTAATGAAAATAAAGCCTGGAGAATTCATTGAGCCCCTTACGGTCATTCTGCTGTCAAGCATGGATTTGTTCTGATTTGATTCTCAGCTACTGGATTTTGTTTTCTCTTTGTTTTCTACAGTAGAGAGTCTTCCGCTGTCAGAAATCCTCTCTCCACTTTGGTACTTGCAGATGGAATTACCATACTACATTCAGCAGTGGAAGAAGAAAAAAATTGCACCCACCCTCTTTCAGGGACTCGTACTCCAGCCAGTGTCTGGCTCCAGTGTGGGCTGCATAGATTTTTTCCTTTATTACAAAAGTAAAACATACCAGATTAAAGTCTTTCCATGCCAGCTTTGTTATCATAAATATTTGTGATGGATATGCTGATCCATTTTTTAATAGGGAATAATACTTCAGATGGCAAAATGATCAAAACACAGAGCACACTTAGGTCAAGGTAATTTAACTCTAATCTTGCCTAATTGTTATTGCGATCTGGACTGACAGAACTGAGATAATTAAATCCTGATCATGAACTATCCTCTTCTTACTTCATATGGTTCCATGCGCCAAATACAACGCCAGCACTCCTTGCTGACGTTTTCCGTGAAAAGACATTTTTAGGCATCATAATGTGTGAAGGCTGCCAGCAGGGCAGTCTATCACTTCCACCTTACATCAAAGGGATGTGCACCCTCTTGGAGGAAGAAAATAAAGCTAGTATAAAAAACAAGACTCTAGCAAGGAACGTTAATGTGGACACGTTGCAACTTCGAAGATTCAAGGTTCAAATTTGGGAAAAAGAGAGCGCAGCCTGCACTTCCAGCCTTTCTTCCTTGCCCTTGAATCAAACAAGAATCTTTGGGAAAACTTCTGAAAAATACCTTCATCTCTAACTCTCATTAATGTAATTGCCTCCATTTCTCTTTCTGCACCCAGAAGAACGTGGCCGTAACAACAACCTTGCAATTTCCACCACTCCTGGTGCTGCTCCTCCACTGCTGACTGCACCAGTCCACTTGCCAAAGCTGCAACCTCAGGCGCAAGATGTGAAGCATCCTCAAGTGAAGATGGTATGAAAAACAGGGAAGACATGAAACTTTAACAGATGTAAAGTGTGTTCCTTAAATAGCTATAGCCTTTGTTTCACAGCGCTATTTTCTGATGGGAAGTAATTTTTGCAATTACAAGTGGGGCCATATCAAATCTGTATGAAACATTCATAACTGTAACTAAAATGGGTGATGTCTCCTCAGCTGATGCGTGCTTGAGAGGAATGCTTTTGATGCCAAGGCATTTTAACTGGGCTGGTACTGTCATGGTTGGCTGTGTAGCTTAGTCATTTTGACAGTCTCTGCTGGGTCTTAGCCAAGTGCTGTACTTAAATCCCAAGTTCTTTGAGGCTTTCCTGGTCAGAAAGGCAGAGTGCATTTCTGACATGGGAAACCTGCAGCGTGCAGGATGCTAATACAGACACCAGCTCTCACCTAGGGGAGGCTGCAAGAATGACAAATTGCAAAGAGACGATGAGCAAAGGAGTGGGTGTGCATGCATGTTTGTGTGTGAGAAAGGGGGAAACAGAGAGAGCACCTGTGTGAAGGAAAGCTGCTAAAGGGCAGAAAGCATTTGGGGAATCAGGAAGAGAAGACTATTCAAGGGGGGAACTGTGAGGAGGCTAATGAAGCAGCAAAAGTAAATCGCCTGCTTTATAGAGACAAATAGACGTGTGTACGTGTTGGAGGGAGAGGGTGCCACAGGAGAAGTTCCCAGATCTGGTCAGGAAGCTGCCAAGAAAAAAACATCTAATAAACACCTGAGGTTTATTCAAGAACAGCATCTGAGCTTTGCTCCTCGCTGTTGAAGCCATCATTTAGAAAACAAGTGAAAATGAGTTTGGTGGTCTCACCTTAGTCCCACATGGCATTTTACACATCACACAACAACTGTACGGTCTTTACACACAACTGTTTTCGTAGAAGGAAAATCTGGATCATAATGATATAACGATGCAGACAGAAGTCCACATTGAAGGGTATTAACAGAAACTGCCGCAGCATGATTTGCCTGCATCTTCCCTGACTGTAACTAAAAGCCCTCATCCTCAGCAGTATCAAATTTACTCAAATTAAAAAGCTGCTTCTCTGTGACAACAGACTATTCTCCTTGTTCCACTTCAAAAAGTATTAATTATGGAACATCATGTTTTACAAATATTTTTCTGTATAAATGCTGCATTAAAGCACTGTAATGTCGAGTAAACAACTATGTGTGTTTTGCAATATAAGGAAGACTGTTTTCTATACTCTCAGAAAAGAAGTTGCATCAGTGTTTTATAAATAGGTCAGTGACAATTCCTTATGTATTTCTTAAATTCACATGGACTCTCCAGGTTCCAGCACAGAAATATATGGGTAAAACTACTGTGAATAAAATATTCATGTTTTTCTTTAAAAATAAATAGACCCAGATAAGCTGCAGTAAGAGAGGTAATGCTTTCCCAGTGGAGGATTGTCATCTGCATACTTTAAGAGCTTTACTTAGTTCGGTTTATTAGCATATAATTAATATGAGTGTAATTAAGATGAGATTCCCTTTGCAATGAAATCATTCATGAATTTGAGGCTTGTAACACAGCCCTTAACTTCTTTGGCATGAAAATTGTTGTGAATATTAGTCATTATTCAGAAGATCTACTTATTTTTTAGGATCTAGTAGGGGTTTTGGTGAGGGGGTGTGTGTCAATATCATGATATATATTTAATCCAAAAATCTCATTGAAATTGAAACACTGATGATCAGAAGGCTGTTTATAAGTCAGTTGTATTACAGAGCATCAAAGTTGTGTTACACAGTGTGCTCCTGCTAGTGTGACTAAAGCATGGCGGGCTCACCTGCCTGTCAGGCAGGGACATCACTACCAGGGCCGTTCCTCCTTCCAGGAGGTTTGGTGGCTGAGTCCAAGGTCAGCTCCTCAGAAAGCCTTTTCACTTGGACAAACTGTACGTGTGGTACTGTTGACATATCCATTGCTGTGGAATTACAGGATGTCATTTCATCCTAGAGGTTTCATAAAGAGAAGGCTGTTTCACTGTAGATGTGGTAATATCTATGACCAGGTGGTATTCTGAAGAAAGTCACAGGAAAAGTCCCATGGTCAGAGCAAAAGATGAGCCTTGTCTCCTTCAGATGTTTCCTTGAGCAATCCTACCTCTAATGTTTGTAGAGATCAGAACTATCTTAGTAGGGATCAGAACTATCTTAGCTCACAAAAAAAAAAAAAAAAAGATACCTCTGAGACATCAAGACTCTGGAGAGCCTTGAAGCTTGCTGAGAGCCTTAAAGGTTAATATCTGGAATGGGCTGCTTTAGACAGAGACCTTGCTTAATATAGAAATATAGAAAGTATATTGTGCTTTCACCAATATGTTAGTGGTTCTTATACGCTGTACTTTCTTAGGTGTGTCACCCTTTGCCATGTGTGGAGTAGATTATGGTAAGCCTCAATGTGATGTGTATGTCTTGGCTAAAAGACATGGTTTCCATCAAAGGGAAGAGCATTCCAGCCAACTGAAAGCAAAAAAACCATTTTCTTTTAGGTATTTCCATATATCCAGATTTGAGTGAGGACATGCCCAGAAAGATTGCAAAACTGTATGTTTCTAGAGTGATCAGAAAGTGATTCCATGGGTAGAAATACATACTAGTTTTAGCCAACTATTTGAAAGATCTAATCACCAATATCGTATTCCTTGTATTGGTAGAAATTCTCATGGTGCTGTTCACTTACTTCTTGGTTAGCTGAAATATGTCACTATTGACATCTCACATAGCAGAAACACAGCTCTGTGTAATGTGTATAATGTCTGCCCTGGGCTCCACATGAATAAGAGGGAATAGATAAAGCAGGTTGGATGGCGTTTTGAAGTGATTTTTCGTGTATGTGACATGAAGATGAGTGACCACTCCCCGGAGATCTATTGAGAGAGAAATGGATTATCAAAGGGGCGGACTCCACCTGATTTACACGCTTACTCCACTCTGGCAGCCCCAGCTAATGGAAATTGTCAGTGGCTGCTGGCAGATGCAAAGAATTCAAGGCAGATGTTTGCCTCTTTCGGTTTGTTCACTTGCGTGCCTGACTCAACTGGCGGTGGGGCTCATTATGCACCATTATTGCTCTAGATTTTCAACCTATTTCTTCTCAAATTAATTGCTTCTGGTTCAGTTATCTGTAACCAATGTGATTGAAATAGCATGAAAATGATCACCGATGTGTGGCTGTTGTCCATTAACTCCCCCAAGGAAACACATCGTCTGTTAGACTGCTCTGGCAACCAGCGGATTTCATGAGTTCGGAAGCAGAGTTCCGCGTCACCGACAGGCTGGAGACAAAGCTTTGGTGCAGAAGAGGTGCTCGGCTGATTAGGATGGGGGTGGGATGTCACTATCTCCTCTGCCTATGCAAGATATAACAACAGGGACACTGTGTGACCAGTTACACAGCTGGTACCAGCAGCAGGACTCCTTTTTTGGTTTTCAGATGAGTGGGAATGGGAAGTGGCTGTAGAAGCACTGCTCACGGGGCTGTACTTGCTCCACCACGGGAAGGAGAAGCCTGTAGCTCTTCCAAGGGTGACATGGGTGGTGAGGCACACTGGAGCTGCGTTCTAACACCCTTGTTGTGGATTTGGGTTGAGGGATGGATTGCATTTTCCCACTTTCATCTTTAGACACTCCTCTCTCCTTTTTTTCTTATAGGAAAGAAGGTGTTTGCTTTGTACGTTGCTTAGGATCCCAGTTGGTTAGTCTGGCCTGGAAAAGACATTTACCATTGACTCCCATGGTCATCTTCGAAAAACAAAAAAGAAAGGGAAAAAACCCCTTTTCCTTTTAGCCTTTGGAATTATTATTGGGAAAGATTTGTAAAGGTTACTTGTAAAGATTTTATTATTTGTAAAGATCATAGAGGATGAATTTGGGGGAGGTCAATAAACAATACTGGAATCACCAGCTGACATCAGGGTCTTACTGACATGCATGTGAAACCAGAAAAAAAATTAAAAAACCCAATCCTTTATTCTGCAGAATTTGACAAACTGGCAACAAGACATTTCTGCCTTGCACATTGGGAGTCTGTGAAAGGGAAGGGAAGAATAACGCTATTCTTAGCCCCCTTTATAGGCACACAAAGTAAGGCACAGAAATGTCACTTGCTGGGGGTGAGGAGGGTTTGTTCAGGAACCGAGGACAGGACCGCTGTGTTACTGTAAAATCGACCTTCACAACAGGGCAAACGGGAACCTGCGGCTGACGAGCCCTGTGCTAGCGGCTCTGTCTATGCACACTCCCATCTTAGTCAACTACTGGCAACGTCCTGGGTTCTCCCCCCCCCCCCCCGAATTATTCGCGCTCAAAGATCAGGCTGAGGTTTCGCCGGAGCCTGGACGGCATTACCTCGGGATGGGAATTCAAGCGGCGACTTCAGCACGGGCGGACGACAACAAAGCCCAGAGGCCACACCGCCGGGAGGCAGGGAGCGCCCCGAGGGCTCCTCGCAAGCGCCGCCCGGCCACTGCCTCCCGCGGGGCAGCCCGGCCCTCCCCGCCGGCCCCGGCCCCCCCCGCCGCCGCCCCCGGTCCTCCCGCGGCGAAGCTCCCCGGCGGCGCCCCTCAAACTTCCCAGCCCGGAGCCCCCCGACGGCGGGTCCCTCTCCCCTCCGCGCCCGGCGATCCCCCGGCGGACGGGGCGGCGGGGCGGTGCCTCCCCCCGGTCCGGCCCTGCCCAGCCCTGCTCGGCCCGGCGGAGGCGGTGGGCGGCTCCTGCGGCCGCAGCATAAACCGGCGGCCCCTCCCGCCAGCCGGACGGCGGGGAGGAGAGCAGCGCTCCCGCGGGCGCCGGGCGGGGGCTGCAGCGGCTCTCCAGCCGAGGGGCTGCGCCTGGTGGCAGCAGCGGGGCGGGGAGCTGCGGGGCCCGGGCGCGCCGCCTCCGGCTGCCGCGGCCTCGCTCGCACGGCAGCGGCGGCAGGCTTCGGCGGGCTTCCCCCCATTGTCTGCCCGCGGGCGGAGGGCTGTGCTGCCCGCCCGCCCTCGCCTTTGTGTGCTCTGGCCGGCGGCGGGGCGGCGCGGCGCGGCGCCCGCCGTGATGCGCGCTGCGGGGCGGCGGGGGGTCCGCTCCTCCCGGTGAGAGGCGGGGAGGGACCCAGCCTCTGCCCCGGAGGTTTTTCACCCGCAGCAGCCGGAGGAGGGGGACTATGGACTGAGCGCATCGGTGTACCATGGAGTCGGGCATCCGCTTGAGCACGCTCTGCCTTCTCCTCTGCCTGGGGCCAGGTAGGAGGATGCCGGACCCGCCGGGCGGGCACCCGGGAGCGGGGCCGGGGGAGCTTCGCGGCGGCGATGCCCTGGTCCCCGGGCGGCCGCAGGTGCGGGGCGCGGTGGCGGGGTGGGGTGCTCGGAAAGTTGCAGTGTCGGCGCGTGGGGTAACGGCACTTTCTGGGTCAGTTGCAGGCTTTGGCGTGGACCCCTCGTTGCAGATCGACGTGCTGTCCGAGCTACAGCTGGGAGGCTCCGCGGAGGGCGTGCGCCAGGTGCCGGGGCTGCACAACGGGAGCAAAGCCTTCYTCTTCCCAGGTACGGCCGGCCCCAGCCCTCCCGGCCCCGCTCAACTTCGGCCGCCGCGGTCGGGCCCTTGCGCCGCGCACCGGGGGCTCGCCCGCCCCCCACAGCGAGGGGTTTGCCTGCTCATGAAGCACCCGCGGTCCTTTCCGTCCCTTCCTGCCCGTTTTTCTTCCACTCTTTTTCTCCTCCCCCCCCACCCCCCACTTTTTTTCCCACTCTCACCTCTTTTTTTTCTTTGACTGGTAGACGCTTAATTAAAGTGCAGCAGGAACGGGGATGGCAGATGGCTTGTTTTGTGAGTCGTGGGGTGCAGCGATGAATAATAGCACCACCCACTCTTCTGCTTTACTTGGGAAACGCTAAACATACCCCAGTTCCAGCTAAGGAAATGCTCACTGAAAGTTTCATGTGAATTGAGCAAAATGCTGAAATGAAGTGCCCCGGAGGAATGAGGCAGATGGCTGAAAGTAAGACGACCCTTTTTTACCAAAGGAAAGTGGCCCTCGTGAGCTTCTATGTCATACCCCTCATGAGAAACAAAGAATGAGTTTTAGTATCTTTTAGTGCTTGTGATTGTTTTTTTGTTCATATTGGGAACAGAAATAAAATAGTAGTCTTGTTCCATCTTTCAAAAATATGTTTAGGAGGTTTATTAAAAAATAATTAAACTTCCTTATGTTGTAATTCATAAAAGACTGTAAAATAACTCTCAATGGCCAGCTGAATTTATTGGTGTAGGTTACATTGCCTACACTTGCTCATTATCAGTGTATTTTTGAATTACACTTTAATGTACTGATAGCTTGAAGCTGGAGTCAATGCTTTCAGGAACAAACTCTATCTTAATTTAAAAAAAAAAAGCTTAGAAATGGCCTTTAAAAGCCATTTCTTCTGGCTCTTCTCTGAAAGATGATGAAATGCTCCTTAGAAAAATGACTAAACAAGAGCAAGGAATATGGCTCAACATCTGGTGGAGGAAGAGCAAATCTCCACATCAGCCTGTAGTTTTAAAATAGGGGGTTAAAACAGGGGGACTTGATTGCTGGCTTCTTGTGTCATGCCAGGAGTTTCAGCTCGGATCTGAAAACATTGCTAGTGCAACAGGCAAGAGGCTGTGTTTCCCATACAGAAGAGTTATAATTCAAGGGAGATAAGATCTGGAAAGGGAATTTCTTTTTCATGTTTGCATTAATGAGATAATTTATCAGAAGCTAATAGTTGCCAAAGGCTTTTTTTTTTTTGAGGTGCTCTCTCTAACTGTTCTTCCCCGCTACAGCCAGCGTGTGTCACTATGGACATTAATGTGGAGATGCATGGGCATATGCGTTCAGAAACACTGATACATGCTGGTTTTAAACATCCACGGTGGACTTGTGGCTGCAGCATGGGGTCCTCTGTGAAGGGGGCAACTGCTTAGAACAGCAACATGTTTGTGTGGCTGTGGGGTTTGTGTCCTAAAATAGCTGTAATTTTTAAGGTATGGTTCTGAGTTGAGGCCCCATTGTGCTATAATGGATTGGGCTGAGGGGGAAGTCAAAACTCCCTTTGACTTCAGTGATAACAGGATTAGAGGTCTGTAAGAATAAGTCTTTTTAATTTTCCCAGTGTCAGAACAAAAAAAATACTGGGTTACTTAAGAATTTTTTCAAGTTGTTCCCTCTTTCTTTGTAACTATGAGTGTACGTAGTTCCCCAATGGGTTACTAGTTTAGTCATAACAAAAGGAGATAGTTTAGATTTTCACACCGACTCTATTTTGTTGAGAGGAATTGGGGGAATAATAAGGACGAAAACACTTGGGTCTAAACGGTGGTTGAAGTCACTCAGTATCCCTTGGGAAGTCTTCAGCGCCCTGTAGGACTGGAGATGTTTTTCCTGCTACTGCATAAGATGACTGCTGATTTTCTTATAGTAAATGAGTTACTGAGCAGACAGATTTTCATTTTTGAGCTTGCATTTAGAAATAGAGAAATTTCCCTCCTTGATCAGACCACTGGGTCTGCTTAGTCAGTTTTGTTCTGCTCTTAGATCACGCACTGTAGAAACATTGCTGCAATGTGTGCCTCTTAATGTATGTATTTGCAGTGTGTGAATTTCAAATATACGTACATGCTGCCTTTGAATTCACGTTTTGCCTATGTGTTTTTTCCTTATTCCAGCTAAAGCTTTAGTCCTAGACACAAATGACTTTAAATGATCTGTGAACTTACTCTGGAAGCTTTAACTTGTGATCCTTTGCCTTTTGGTTTCTTCAGATATTGAATTTTTTCTTGTACCATATACATATTTATGACATTTTAGTATATTGCCTTTTTTGTCAGACCACATTCCCAACTGGTATAAAGCCTTACTTTACATACGCTTAAAACATACAGAAAGCCTAAATGCTGTTCTTTATTTTAGAAAGAAATTATGAAGGTGGCAGGTTGAACTGCCAACAGGTATCGGACAATTAAAGATACATGATGGGAAAATTGTACATACAGCTAAAGCAGAATAGTCCCTTTCCTTCTGTTTCTAGGGGAAAAGTCAGTTTTGACTGCTTAATTAGATGTAGCATCAATTTTCAATACAAAGGTTTTAGCATCTAATTGGCTGTTCAGACATTCTTCTTTGCGTAATTGATTTTCAAAGGTACTTGTATTTCTAGGCCATAGAACAYAGTAAGCTGTTACTCTCTGAAGGTGGTTTTAGTCTGTTATAGTCTATTCCAGAGCAGTTAGGTAGCTCCTTATATGGTTCCTGATTTAGAAATAACTCTAGCCATTTGAAATTTGTGGTCACTTGGACTTTCTTTTTGTGTACCAATCTGCTCTGTCACTGTACAAATCTTATAGAAAGTATCAGACTTGGGAAACAGAACTCTTCCTGCTGACTTGGCCCAAGGCCAACTGTATGAGGGTCAACAAGGCTCAGTGCTGGGCCCTGTGCTTGGGTCACAACAACCTCATAAAATGCTACAGGCTTGGGGAAGAGTGGCTGGAAAGCTGCCTGGCAGAAAAGGACCTGGGGGTGTTGGTCAACAGCTGTCTGAATATGAGCCAGCAGTGTGCCCAGGTGGCCAAGAAGGCCAACGGCATCCTGGCCTGTMTCAGAAATAGTGTGGCCAGCAGGAGTAGGGGAGTGATCGTGCCCCTGTACTCGGCACTGGTGAGGCCGCACCTCGAATACTGTGTTCGGTTTTGGGCCCCTCACTACAAGAAGGACAYTGAGGTGCTGGAGYGTGTCCAGAGGAGGGCAACGAAGCTGGTGAAGGGTCTGGAGAGCAAGTCTTACGAGGAACAGCTGAGGGAACTGGGACTGTTTAGGCTGGAGAAAAGGAGGCTGAGGGGAGACCTTATCGCTCTCTACAACTACCTGAAAGGAGGTTGGAGTGAGGTGGGTGTCGGTCTTTTCTCCCAAGTAACTAGCGATAGGAYGAGAGGAAATGGCCTCAAGTTGCACCAGGGGAGGCTTAGATTGGACCTTAGGAAAAATTTCTTTCCTGAAAGAGTGGTTAAGCATTGGAACAGGCTGCCCAGGGAAGTGGTGGAGTCACCATCCCTGGAGGTATTTAAAAGACGTGTAGATGTGGTGCTTAGGGACATGGTTTAGCGGTGGACTTGGCAGTGCTAGGTTCATGGTTGGACTTGATGATCTTAGAGGTCTTTTCCAACCTAAATGATTCTATGACTTCAGCAGGATTAGATGCTGTGGTCTTGAATTTTAGAGCTTTTTAGTGCCTGATGCTCCTTGGTTGTAGTGGATGGTAGCATCTGAATGCCACTGTAATCTGGCTCTAGTTAGCTGCAGGGACTTCTTTCTGGAAAAATGTGATTTGCAAAGTAATTGTAAAATGTTCCAGTGTAGCTTGTGGGAAGATACAATTATGAATAGAAAACAGGAGGAAGTCTTCCAGAATGTTAGTGTTGCTATATGTGAACATCTGCCAGCACTTCCTAGCCAGCAGCAGATATTATTATGTCAAAATATGTTGAGAGGAAAATTATTCCTCTTCTGGTCAGAGCAGCAGAACAGAAGTCAGAATATCTACACCACAAACTTCTCTCTGTTGGTGACAGTTTACGTAAGTCAGTGACATTTTCAATACCTTAGTTTTCCCTTTGCAAAACAGGGATGACACTAAAGGTAAAGCCTGAATCAGGTGGGTGGATTGAAGTGTAATTAATGTATTTGAAGAAGGCTTTTGGAGAAATACCAATTGTCATTCTTATAATTCTGCCTCTGTAAATATACTGCATTCATACAATTTRAGGAGATCGGTAGAGGTGAAAGTCAATGTGGCCGTTTTCCTATGCAAACATCATATTGCTGCAAGAGCATTTGTTGCATATGTAACTGCATGGAAATTTGAAAAGGCAGACAAAATCACCAACAACAGAGGCTGGAGGGTGTTGAGGGTTTTGAATGGGTCAGACATATCTGACTTAAGTCTATGCTCAGGAGACTTACTTAATGTTAAGCACATGCAAGGTCCCAGTGAAGCCAGGTATTTCAACTTCCAATAGGAAATGGTGTTCTGAGGTGTGAGAATCTAAATAAAGGCTGAGTGTATATAAATATATATATACACATATATAAATATGCCCATCAAAAGGTGTATATATGCCTCAGAGGAGGCTAAAGGGTGGGTGGAAGAGTGCAGTCAGATGGTTACAAGCACAGGAATATGTATTTAAGGAAAAGATTAAAAAGGGCATGGCAGTCACGAAAATGTGGGAGCTTGTGCATCTGAATGCGGAACTTGGAACTCATTCAGAGGATAAGCTTTTTCTCTGCCAGTTAAGATATTTAACTCTTAATATGGTTATAAACAATATTTGGGTATTTCTGATGAGGAGGGACGGTTCTAGAGGCAAGGTATGGTATATTCTAATGGGGAACAAGATGTGCTATAAAACACCAAAGAAAGGATTTAATCTCTGTGACGCACGAAAGGACTTGGCACTACTGTTCTTTGAATCGGGGCTTGCTGGCACAAACTGCTGGCAGATAAAAAACCCCTAAAACAAGCCTCTTGGTGTTACATATTGCTGCATGACTGGATCATTAGCCCACTATTTTAAAATGCTAGCAAGACAATATTACTATATATATAATATATATCTTGTATCCCTTTGGAAAGATCACTGTTTTTGGCCCATGACATCATCTCTGGACCTGACTAAATTAAGGAGCTAAAAATAAAGTTTTAAAACTAGATGTGAGTAAACTTTCTTTCATTATCAGAATAGGATTTACGTTGCCTATGTGCTTCAGACACACCTTTTTCCTTGCCACCTGTCATTGAAACTATGGACAGATGCTTTCTCCAGGTTCCAGCTGAGCCTGCTGAAAATATTACTGTTCCCAGCTGCTTGACACCACCCGGGAGCTAGAGGTTACTGTCCCCACAACTTTTCCAAAGCAAGAGATCATATGAGCATTCCCATGTCTGCTGATGGCAAAGTCTGCCAGCTTCAGGAGTGAACCTCACTGACTGCAGTGACATGGATTAGAGAGCCCTGTAAAATCCCCTTTCTCCAGCTGTACTCAAGACCTGAATCGTCTCCCAGAGGAGCAGTAACAGACAGCTGGGGGAGAGGATGCTAATGTTGCCAACTGGCATGCCTGACTGCAGAGTGAATACCTATCTGCAGCTTTTTTTGTCTTGGAAGCAAGCTGGTTTCTCACTCAGAATCACTGAATCCTCAAAATGTGCGACCTCCAGCATAGAGATCATCTGTAGATAATAAAAAGTCCCAGATTTTTTTTGGTGAGACAAAGAAAACCCCTCACCCCTTAGTTTTGGGAAAGGCTGAAATAATTGAGTTTAATTTCAGTAAGTACTGGAGTGTTTTTCAATGTTGGAAATGCCTAGTATAAGCAATTACTCTATGACAATGCGGTAGGCAGAGAAATCCAGGTTTTGGTGTACCTGGAACAACAGCATATGGCTTTCCCCCCGCTGCCCCCATCSCCTTCCACCTCTGGCACCTTCCAAAGTCACCTCTGCACCCGTGCAAACAGTAACCGTTGTGGTAGGGCACTGCCAGGGTTGTGATCGGTGCTGCTGGGGAGCTGGGCTGGATGTTGAAGGAGAGCCCCGAAGAGCTGGGCTGCTTCAGCTGGGGCCTGCAGAGCAGGGACTGCTGCTGCGAGGCATCCCCTCACTCCGGACGAGCTGAATATTCAGCATTGCCCTCTTCCTGTCAGCAGTGTTAGCAAGAGGAGGTATTTGGGAAGCATCTGCTGCTTGAAGAGCCTGCCCCAAAAAACTAGGAGGTAGTATGTGAGAATCCTGCATCCAGTTCCCATCCCGAACCATGCTGAGTTACCATGCTTGGAGAACTAGGATGCACTTACCCACTGCATAACCATACACTGCTGAATAATCATGAATATACCTATTATCGGAGACTGTGTTGCTTGCTAATTACTGCCTTGCTGGCTTATCTGTAAAATAGAAGGGGAAAAAGTTATGGGAAGAAAAAAACTCAAATATTGTGGACTTGTGATTGATGCTTGTAATGGCACAGCAGAAGGTAGAACTGGGAAGTGCAAAGTGAATGGGGACCTAATATACTGGAGATACCAAGGAAACTCAGGTTTCTAGAGAAGAAAAGCTTGTAATCCCTGTATGTAGTCATTAGTGCATAGTTGATACAAACTAATGTTAAGGAATGACAGAAAACTTGGCCTGTAGCATTTGGGGATTGTAACTGTCTTAATGCTGAAAGTTTCAAATAAATAATGTTGCTGAGAGTGTATTAGGCATATAAAGCATCAGAAAGGCATAAGTGTAGAGCTATAAAGTTGTTTTAAGTATGGCTCTAAAAATGATATCATTGTTCATTGCAAGAAAAGGTATTTTACATAAAATGTTCTTTTTTGTCTTGTATCTTTTTTGTTTTTCTACAATGGGCTCTTTGGGGGGAGGGAAAGGAAATAAGCAGAAATTAAGTATTTCCTCCATAGCCTTTGGGTTTTGTGGTTTGGTTGGTG